>JAHWFP010193369.1:0-23073 GCA_023313725.1 Lithobius niger
ATTCTGCAAAACGGGAATTCCCTAAAAAAATATTCAAAGCACGCGTTTTTCCGTCCGCAGCGCCAGTTTTCAAAACGGAAATAAATCAATTGGTATTATTTTACCACTGCTTGTTAAATGTTCGTCTTTTAAATCCCCATTCCATAAAAACAAGTTATTAAATCTCGTGTACGTAAAATTTTGTCAAATTAGTTTTGGCGTAACGGGATTTGGCGAAACGGGATTTACCCTTTAGGCAAAAGCTTTTAGTCTGCCTTTTTTTTGACAAAACGGGATTTGGCGAAACGGGTGTTCACCGGTTCATGTAGGGACGAGGGATAATCGTCTAACTGGAAAATCACATAATTGGAAGAACGTATACCGTATAACAGTCTAAACGGAAAGTCGTCTAACAGGAAATTCGTATAATGGAAAATCGTCTAATGTCCCTGCCTCACTCGCGCTGCTGCGCTCGCTGCGGCTATACATATAACATCAGAAACGCAGTTAGACGTTTCTCCAGTTAGACGTTTATCCATATTATACGATTGTCCATTATTCGATATACCGTTTAGATGATTTTACATTAGACGATATTCCGTTTAGACGATTTTCCAGATTTTTTATTTATGCAGAAATTAGACAATTATCCCATTAGACGATTTTCCAGTTAGACGTTCGTCCGACGCCCCTCCATTGTCTATGGGTAAACGGCTTCACGGAGCGTCGGACGAACGTCTAACTGGAAAATCGTCTAATGGGATAATTGTCTAAAATCTGACTAAATAAAAAATCTGGAAAAGCATCTAAGCGGAATATCGTTTAATGGATAATTGTATAATGGATAAACGTCTAACTGGATTAACGTCTAACTGCGGTTTCTGATGTTATATGTATAGCCGCATCGAGCGTGGCAGCGCGAGCGAGGCAGGGATATTAGACGATTTTCCATTATACGAATTTTCAGTTAGATGATATTCCGTTATACTGTTTTCCGTTATACGTTCTTCCAATTATGCGATTCTCCAGTTAGACGATTATCCCTCGCCCCCCTTCTCTTTCATACACCTATTCTTGCAATTTTCAACTGATTTTTCTTTTTGGGGGGTTGGGGGGGGGGGTGTTATTGTCCTGTCATCTTCCAAAACCTTACAGTTCCTCCACTACTCTATAGGATACTTACTTTAGTAGTTAGTAACATTTGTGTTCAATTTATTCGTTTCTGACACATGGTTCAACTTAAATGTTATTCCTTACCACATTTGTGCTACAAGGCCGACTCTGGACACCTGGACCAGCCTATGTGCATTGCAAACTAAAAAAAAATTATAAACTATTGCAATCTATAACTTCCGAATTTTAATAAGTGCCTTAATTTTCGGCGAAAGGGGAATTCCTGTTTCGCCGAATCCTTTTTTTTTCTTCTAAATTGCCTGCCTCACTCGCGCTGCCTTGCTCGCTGCTGCGGCAAAACGTATAGCATCAGTCAACGCAACTAATCACAAATTCTTCCCAAGTTGGAATGCTTCTTTAACTTCTGTAATGTTAAATTTATAAAGACGTTCTTAATTCGGCGAAACGGGTATTCGCCAAACGGGAAACCCCCTTTTTAATCAGGGCTTAAAGTGGGACAAACACCGATTGAAAGTTGGCGGAATCCGGCAACATCTAGTGCTATCTGGTACTGGGAAGGAATGCACAACACCGTATTTCTTTTTAAGCCACGTGCCTCTTTAATTATTGATGGGAAATTTGGAAGGTCCTCGTACACCTGGGATTGAGCTGTAAAGGTTAACGATATCACTGCCACTAGATGGTGCCATAGTATTTTTGTTCGCTTTTCAATCGGTGATAGTGCCACTTTAATTTTCGGTGAAACGGGATTCGGCAAAACGGGATTTGCCAAAACGGGATTCGCCAAAACGGGTAATCATCATTCGCAGAAGATAAAAATATGGCAAAACACTACCTCGATGAATTTGCTTTCATCCAACACATTTCACGTGGTTTTAGCAAGCCCTATTCGCTCTCTCCGAAATCTGCGCAACTTTCCGTCTATAGCTCGCGCGATCAAAACGTGCTGCGCCATCTGTAGGAAGCGACTACGAACTAAAGCTTCACCACCTCTACTTCCGGGCAAATCCAAGATGGTGGTGTCGTGCGCTCACGGCGGCTGATAGATTGATTCCCGACAGTGCGGCAAACCACACATGCGTGGTATTACATTTCATAAATTTGCCAGCAAGTAGTTTTTAAGTTAACGTCAGATTGATTATGTTTGTACGCTGAACTTACCGTGTTGATAATGAAAGTGAAACGCTGACAGGGCCGCCGGCTCTGAGGTAGGCGCTGGTCACGTGGCTCCACCGTCTTTTCCGCAGGTTGCGCTCTCGTGGCAAAATTGAGAAACTAGAATCTCTGCCCATGCTCTGTCCGTAGTTTTGCACGCGTTGCTTGAACGGTAAGTGTAGCAAGTGAGTTATCCCGTAACGAAAGTGTAGTTATTAATCCAAGGTTTTAGCCTTCTAAATCTAGGGGTGAAAACAACCCACCCCAGTCACCCAATAACGTTTAAATGACATGTTTTTAATGGTGAAAGGTTTTTAATTTGTTTTTTTTTCCCAGAAATTCATGTTGCCAAGAGTGTTAAGGTAGTTAGGGAACGGCTAAAGCTGACGCGTTTTCATTTGCTATACTCGATTTCACAGTGAAGAAGAGATATTTGATCAGCTACTTGATATTTGTATCTTTTTAGTTTACGTCTTCATGGGCGACTGGAACGACTTAGTGGTGATCACCGGCACGATGCGACTGAAGCGACTCCTGGATAAGGGTGAATACATGATCGTCTTCGTGGACTTGGAGCAGTATTTGTATCAAGAAGTGTACCGCTACTTGTGGCGTGAGTATTTCTGTTGCTAAGATTCTTCTCGCTAACCGAAAGCTATTTGCTTCCCTTATTTTAATCTAACCGAAACCAGTTCATGGGTTTCCGCCGAAACCGAAACTGAACTATAACTTCGTGGCCGAAACTGAAACCGAAACCGAAATTCCGTCGACCCCTAATTAGTATACCGTTTCCCATCCCTTTTTGCTCTTCTGCACCCTTTTTTACGTTCTGATACCCTTTCTTATGCTTTCTTGTCCTTTTTTACCTTTTAGTAGCCGTTCTTAACTTTTTGTACCCAAGCTTATCCTTTCGTACCCATTCGTACCCTTCCTTACCTTACACTTTTGCACCTCGTTTTTTTACCATTTAGTACCCTTTTTTATCCTGTTGTACCGTACTGTACCCTTATCTACCTTCTAATACCCTTTATTACCCTTTCCCTTTGGCACCTTTTTACACCCTTTAGTGCCCTTTCTTACCCTTTTGTACCCTTTTTACCTTGTAGTACCCTCTTACCCTTTCGTACTCATTTGTACCATTTTGCACCCTTTGCCTTTTAGTACCGTTTCCTACACTTTTGTACCCTTCTGCACCAATTTTTACCTTCTAGTATCCTTTCTTACCAATTTATACCCTTTTGCATCTTTTTTAAAACTTTTTAGTACAATTTCTTATCTTCATGTACCCTTCTGCATCATTTTTACTTTCTAGTATCCTTTCTTACGCTTGTTTGCCCTTCTGTACCCTTTTTCCTCTTCTGCACCCTTTTTTTTACCTTCTAATACCGTTTCTTACACTTTCTTACCCTTTTGTACCCTTCTGCATGTACCTTTTTTTTTTTTTTACTTTCTAATACCCTTTCTTATCCTTTTGTATTATTGTTTACCTTCTAGTACTCTTTCTGACCCTTTTGTACCCAAACTTATCCTTTCATATCCATTCGTACCCTTTTGTACCCTTCCTTGCCCTTTTGTGCCCTTTTGCACCATTTTTTACCTTCGAGAAGCCTTTCGATGGTTAGGATTTTATACTTGTGATATCTGAGATGGTTTCCATGCCTGGATGCCGTCCATCCCCAGATTTTCTTCCATCCATGGCCCTGAAATGTTTTTGCATGTCCCCCTCTTCCAGAAAGACCGATCGTGGTGTTAGATATCCAACGTTCTGAACATACTCCCGTTGCTTGGCAACATAAAAAAAAAACGTCTTTTCGCGGCGGTCATTTTCTTTACTCCATAATACGCTTCTGAATCGCCGGCTGTTTAATAGCCTACATTCTTGCTATGTCAACAAGGGGCCTAAAATTATTAATTTTGCATATTCAGACGCCATGTTACGGCGACGCGTAATTAAAATATTTTCACATTTTAACCAATTAGTAATTTGAGAAATGCTTTCTTATTATTAATTTTTTCCCCCTTTTTTTTTACGGCGCTCTAAGGCAGAACTTTTCCATTACCAGCCTACATCGGTGCTCTCCTGCAGCACCCAAAAATGGTGTGAAAACTTTAGTTCGCTCTCGTGAAAGAGTTTTCAGTGTCACCTTTGCTGCTCCGACCGCGATATATATTGATATTCAGCAACGCGAAGAGCCATCGTTTGTTCCCTTTTTCTCATAATCCACTAGATTTACGACGCTTGGTGCCTTGGGACCATGTTGTCAATAAATCGACCAAGATGGCGGCCGCTCGCAACAACGACGCTCCTTACTAAAGCTAATCATAAAGAATGGCGCTTGTCGTTATTTTTGTTGTTTGCTACCGATTCGCGACGACAGGGGAAACCAATTGTGTATTTTTATGTGCCAAACGAAATTGAAGTGGAACCCAGGACGGGGAGGAGGGGTGGTTTGTACGCTCGTATTGAGTTACGTTTTCGCGAATGAAAGTTGTCAGATATACGACGCTTCCTTTCGACTTCCATAAATTGTCGCTGGGAGGCAGTACTAACCACAATTTCGCTTCACGAAAAGTCCTTTTTGAGTCATAAAATTGTCGTTTTTCTTTTAAAGCTGTGATTATAGTAATATAATTTTTTTTCTGGACTGTGCTGCTCACATCTTTAACCACTATGGTTAAAGTTTCAATTGGTAAAATACCTGTAAAGAAATTCAAATTTCATTTAATTAGCTGATTCGCGCTACGGCGGGCAGCCATATTGGAAGCCTGATTACAGGTTTTGAACTTTGGTTTTAACGCTTTTGCACGTCAATTTGATATTTTGTACTTAGATTTAACCTTTTTGGATTTAACACACTTCGCTTGAAATTAACACTTAAACTCTTGAATTTAACACTTACGCACTTGAAATTAATGCATTGAAACAACTCTTCGAACTATTTAATGTGTAGATGTCTAAACCAATTTACGTAAAAACAAAATTACAGGATTATAAAATTTTAGAGACTACAAAATTGCAAGAAAAAGAAAACTTAAATTTATCGCAGCAATAACATTTAAAATTTAAAGTCACAACTAGCCTCCAGTAAAACAAGGTCATAACGAATGTAGCCTACCCCACTCTAAGTTTCGTTAAGATACTTTAAAAGTGTAAAGTTAATGGTTTACGTAATTGTATAGTTTACGTAATTTGCATAATTCTTTTGAAAATATTTTTACGTACAGTTAATGCATACTTGTATTTTTTCGCAATCTTGTTTTATTTCCTTGTAAATTTTGTAACCTCTAATCTACATTATAATCCTGGATGCAGGCTAAAAGGAAGGCTAAAGCAGAAGGGAAGGCTAAAATGAAAACCACTTCTTCCCTCCTCACTCCCGCATTGAAAATCACTCTCTCACTCTACGTGCATGGAAACAGGAGGCAGGCACGAGTGGTCGATCAACTCAATAAAGGTTCAATCTGACAAATCGTCGGGCCGAAAAATCACTTCTCCCCTCCTCACGCCCGCATTGTAAATGCGCTCTCCCATTTTACCTGCATTCAAACAGGAGGCAGGCATGAGTGGTCGATCAATCTGACAAGTCGTCGGGAAGTATGCCGGAAAAATGTCCCGGGAAATATGTCCGTAAACTTAAGTCATGACCGGCCCTCTAGTATTTTATAATCTTGTGATTTTGTTTCGTAATATTTGTGTAATATGGCAATTTTGGTTTTACATTCGAAGCGTTTGTTTCAATGCTATATATTTCAAATGCATAAGTCTTAAATCCAAGTGCATAAGCGTTAAATTCAAGTGCTCAAGTGTTAAATTCAAGTGCAAGTGTGTTAAATCCAAAGCCAAGAATGTTAGTTTAAAATAGACTAAAGTTAAATCCAAGTACAAAAGTGTTAAATCCAAGTACAAAAGTGTTAAATCCAAGTACAAAATGTGAAATTGACGTGCAAACGCGTTAAACCAAAGAACAAAACCTGTATTGTTACAAGGTTTATGTAGAGAAATGAAGTAATTAGGCCTACCGTTAGGGTTAAATTAGGCTTATATATACTTGTTGAATTTGCGTTGAGGCGCAAAGATGCAAAGCAAAGATGTTTAAAAAAAAGTCGAATTAGATCTAATATACATAAACTAATTTTTCTTTAAGGCAGTGATCAAAAGTAGAAGCTAGACTAGTGATTTTGGTAATTATATAGAAGAGTCACTTTTTACGCTGTCGACTTAATTCCTGTCGATTCCTTTCATCGTTAAAGTTCTGAAAATCATAACGAAAACGTGCGCAAGCGCTTATTTATTTTTAAAATAAATTATTAAAACCTGTTAAACCGTTACTGACAGCAATGGTGGCGCCACCGCTATTCTACGGGCTGGGAGCGCGTTAAGAAAACCTGATTTCCACCAGAACATTAGCAAACGGAAATTATCTTTGGCCGGACAAGTTTTTGGTTGCGGTTTCTGGTGTTATATGCTTAGCCACAGCTAGCGAGCGAGGCACATAATTTGGGGGGGGGGGGGGGGGAGGAATGACCACCGTTTTCGTGACCATCATTATCAAACAGAATATTTGTTTTCGATTTTTTCCGTAAAATTATTTGCCAGCTAGGGTAAATCAAGGTCGCTGTTCACAAAAATGAGGGTCCATTTTTCCTCCAAATTACGTGCCTCGTTCCCGCTGCCGCGATCGCCGCGATTAAACATAAAACACCAGAAACTGCAACCAAACACTCTTCCTGCCAGAGATAATTTCCGTTTACTAATGTTCTGGCCGGAATCAGGTTTTATTGTTGCGCTCTCATCTCGTATATGGCGGCGGCACCACCATTGCTGTGAGTAGCGTTTTGATAGGTTTTAGTAATTTATTTTAAAAATAATTAGGCGTTTGCGCACGTTTTCGTTGTGATTATCTGAACTTTAACGACGAAAGAATTCGACAGGTAGGAGAATTAAGTCGCTAGCGTGAAAAGCAGATTTTTCTATACAGGGTGGACCATAACAAATGCAACAGCAAAATTTGTTAGCACCCAAACTTCTTTGTTAGCACCCTCCATGACCGTAAAGGGTTAGAGGATGTCTAATAGAAAGGGTAGTTTTGAAAGTCCCTTTACGGTTCTGGAGTGTGCTAACAATAAAGTTTGGACTTGGAAAATTTTGCTGTTGCGTTTTTTATTGACCACCCAGTATAATTACTTGATTTTCTCGCCAGTACATTAGTGCAGGACTGCCTGCAGTTTTAAAGTCTCCTAACCCCTATCAAACCCAAAACTATCGTAACTCAAACCTACATAAACCTACATCATGAGACAAATTTATCTTAACTCAAAACTGAATTTCAATACGATTGTTTGAAAGGACATATAAGACGATTAAACTTGTTTATTGCGATAATCGTCCTTTTTTATAATTCGTAAATGCAAAAATAACATTTAAATTCTATTGCCTTTAGCATATTATACAATACAAAGAAAGAATTTGAGATTTATCAATTTAGCACAATTTCTTGCCCCAAACGCCGTTGTTAGCAAAGCAAAGTGTGCTACTTGATTTAACTTGTTTGTGTATACTTTTTTTTCTCTAAAAAAAACAAACATTTGATAGAAAAAAAAGCAAATAAATAACGTCTTAAAAATGCATGAGTTATTTAAACTCCAGTTCGATTAACTTTTTGCTAACAATGGCATCTTGATAAAATTGGTAAATCTTGCATTTTACAAGATCAAGGCAGCTTATGACCTTGTGCAGTGGAGGCTGGCCTCCGTTGATATTGCTATGTTCTGTCGAAGATACCGCTCATTTAAACGAAAATGAGCGGTATCTTCATCTGAATTAGCCCACAGCTATATCAGCAGAGGCCAGCCTACATTGCACAAGTTCAAGGCACCTTTTGACCTTGTGCAATAGAGGCTGGCCTCTGTTGATATTGCTGTGTTCAGGCAAAAATACCGCTCATGTAAACAACAATGGAGAGGTATCTTCGTCAGACATAAAGCAATGACAACAGATGCCAACCTGCATTGCAGAAGGTCAAGGCAGCTTTTGATCATGTGCAATGGTGGCTGGCCTCTGTTGATATTGCTGTGTTCAAGTAAAGATACCGCTCATGTGAACAACAAGGAGAGGTGTCTTCGTCAGAATTACAGCAATATAAACAGAGGCCAGCCTGAATTGCACAAGGTCAAGGGAGCTTTTGACCTTGTGCAATGGAGACGGGCCTCTGTTGATATTGCTGTGTCCTGACGAAGATACCACTAATGTAAACAAAAATAAGCAGTATCATTGTCAAAATACAGCAATATAAAGAGAGGCCAGCCTGCATTGAACAAGATCAAAGCAGTTTTTGAGCTTATGCAATGGAGGCTGGCCTCTGTCGATATTTCTACGTTTTGACAAGGATACCGCTCATGTAAACGAAAATGAGCGGTATCTTCCTCAAATTTACAGCAATATCAACAAAGACCAGCCTGCATTGCACAAGATCAGGGCAGCTTTTGAGCTTGAACCATGGAGGATGGCCTCTGTTGATATTGCCATGATCTGATGAAGATACTGCTCAATAAACGAAAATTAGACCATAATTAATGAAATGTATTCTGAGGACCGTCCAGCTGGAACCTTCCAATTTTTTTTCCAATTCCAGCTGAAATCTTCCAATTACACTTGTGATAAACGATCATCTCTGATATTTCCACTTTATGATATTGTTTGTTGAAAAATTCACCACTGGGTGCATTATTGATTATTTTCCCTGGCTTTCAGACACCTCTGATGAAGAGGTTCGTGACAGCGAACAGGTGCTGGATGCCGCCCGGTCTCTTCTCGTGGTGGTCACTACACCAACTACCAATTCCAACTACACCCTGTTCGAGGACCAGGTGCGACTGTACAACCAACGGCCGCCATTCAGCTTCCCGGACACGTCGCCCAACAACAAACAAAAAGTAAGTAGTTAGTGATTTCTCGAACCTATTTTTTAAAATTATTTTTGCACATTCTTACGTTGGGTGGTGCATCTGGAAGAAAGAAGAAAAAAAAACCTTAGACCGTGAAAAAAAATCGTCGCTAAATTTTAGATGTGTTTATACAGTACTACATAGGGTAGCGCATTCAGGCAATGCCACTCTCACTCTGTCAATAATATACATTTGGGTGGAATTAGTACCTATTTTTAACGGTTACCGCCAGATGGTGATATCGTCACTGAGCTGAATGGCATGGCATCACTGCCCAAGCTTAGATTCCTGAGCATCGCCATGGCGATGGATACTAGTTATAGCGTCATTAAACAAACTTATCACGAGAAGAATTCTTAATCAATACCTTCAAACAAAATTAAAAAAGACTTAAATCCTACTGTAATTGCACAATAAGCACAATGGTCGCGCAACGTTTCGGAATTTAATGCATTCCGTTGTCAAGTGCTCTAAAAAGTGAGATAAAATCACATGTAAAAGCCAGGAATACTATAATTAAAAAGTTTAAAAAGTAAAATTTAAAACATAAAGGCTAGCTGCCTGGCAAAACAGGCAGCAAAAACAAGACCCCCCGACTTCTCACCTACAAAATGCAGGTTCGAAGTGAGGCTGAAAGTGAAAAGCCCTGCCATTTATACCACCGGGCAGGCAGAAATGCAACGTGGGAAAGTGCAAGTGAAATGCATTTGCAGGTGAGATGTCGTGGTCCAGTTTTTGCTACCTGTTCTGGCTAGGCAGCTAAACTTTGCGTTTATGTTTTAAATTCTACTTTCTAGTTGCCGTGAAAATATGCATTACCTTTTTTAATGCATTTCTCTTCTCAAAATGCTGTTTAATCTAGAGAAAATAAATCGAAGATATCCTTCCGCGTCACTACCCACTGCACAGGTTACTGCCTTCTAGTATATAAACCGAAGCGGAGCGGCATTGCTCACCTTTTCTTCTCAGACTCACACTGTTTACATTGCTCCAGGTGGATTCCTGGTTACCCGGTCCTCGGTTCCTGTTTCCCGATTCCCTTCCCGATTACCATCTTACTGCGGGCGAAGGGTACGCCTAATCACGGATCTTCGATCCGCCTTCCCGATCCACTTCTCCGGGTCCCCTGGACCAGCCGGTCCCAGGCAACATTGAGATTTTAGAACTCACAGCGCATCACGATCCATTCGATCCCCGGTTACCAGTTGAGAATCCGTTCCTGCCTGAACTCTCGATTTCCTCTCAACTGTGTGACACGGCGGCTTCGTCCCCAGTTCCCTGTGGCCAGCCCAGGACCTACGATCTCTCAGCGAGGAACTTGCTCGCACGAAGGAACGTTACGCAAGACTTAATTTTCAAACTAGGGCTCGGACAACAAGCTACTAAATTAGCTTCGTCTTTCCCAACATGATCGCCTTCTTTGGACTTGTACTCACGTTCATCTCAAATCACACGATTTGTCCCTCTATATGCTAGTGGTCCGATTTTCTTTTTCAGCTCGCAGGTTCAGAGTCTCATGGATTTATCACTCCGAGCGGTAAGTATTCGGTTTCCAAGTACTTCAGCTTGGGTAGCTACGTCCCGATACAACACCAGTCCGACAATGCCGGTCCTTTACTGGCACAAGATGTTTCTCCACCTCCACATGTTCCCCTCAACACAGTTCCCGGTCCCAAGCCATGAGTTTCAAAGAAAATAACTTTCACAATTCCTATTCCCCGGACCCATCCTTAGCGGATCACGGTCCCCCATTTCATGCCGATCCCGCTCTCTCCGAAATCCCTCTACCTGCGTTACTTAAAGCAGTCAAGGGAATCATCCCCGATTGCTTCTTATACATACCCAACACAACTCCCGATACCTCCTGTATGGATCGAGGCCTTCCTACAAGCTATGGATCGGTCTCCGTGACCAACTTCCCCACCTTCCTCTGTTGTTGGGACGATCAACTACGCTCCTTGCAACGCTTTTGGGGACCGGCGGTATCCTCCTCGGAAATGGTACCCACTCAGGTTAGACAAGGATCCTCTACCTCCTCAGACCAAGAAAACTTTTCTTTCAGTGAGGGCACCACTTACCCCTGCAATTCCGACGCTTACCCAGGATTAGAGTTCTTGACTGCTGACACCAACTCGGTTACATTTCGGCTCCATACCTACCACGCCGGGCTGTGGTTCCCATATTCATCCTGAGCAATGATCACCTTCTTCTCCACCTTGGTCCCGTGCTGCCTCTCAGGTAGACATCCTAAGTACAACCAACACTCTTTACGAACGCCTCTACACCGATCCACCAAGTCACACACGATAGTTAGGGTTCCTCATCAATCGGGTCTTCAGAAAAAGCAGGTTTGCTACCTACCATGCCATGAATTGGTTTACCAGAACACTTTTTCCTCAACGCTTCTATTACGAGAAGTCGTTCTTGATACATCCCGCAAGCCTCGTCCTAATAGGAATCGATCCTTTCACCGCCAGGTGGCTGCGGTTGCCTCCTGCCCCGATTCCCCCTAAGAAGACTGGGAACCGCAAGGCAACCAGCAGCACCCTCGGTTCTCGTCCCACGGTCCTCATCTCCCTTTCCTTCACGGTCCCAGGGTCGAGGTCGTGCATGGTCCCTGGGACGATCATCCGCCACTGATAGACACGTCAACGATCACCTTCCCGTTCCTGTCCTAACGAACCGCAATTCTTACTGAACAATCTTACTGAATACTAATCTCCTGTGGGGTGATGCCTTCGTTTTTATGTCAAAGCTTGGCAAAGGTGACCTCCGAACCGGTGATCCTCTCTATACTTTTAGACAGGTTCAAGCTAAAATTTAGGTTCTCCTTATACTACGAAGTCCGCCGTGGGAATCAAAGACACCCGCACATGCCCCTCTTCGAGCCGATAAACTTCAGGAAGCTGCACCTCGACTTGTGTCACCCCAGCTCTTCCCCAGCTTTTACAGCAGCAAATTTTTCTTTGCAACACGAAATCAGGCGGATCACGCCTGCTTTTCAACCTTCAGCCACTCAATCAGTTCATTTCAAACACGCACTCGCACCAACCAGGCATCCTTATCCTTGCTTTTCTCGACGATTGCTTCCTGCCTCACCCCGGTTCATCTGCTTTCACCGGCAACCTTCACACCGTCGTGTCTTTTTTACCTTACTTTGGACTAGGCATCAACTTTGCCAAGTCACGCCTCGAAGTATTCTGCGATTTCAACCAATGGTCAGTCATACCGTTCTCAGAGAGGATCGAGAACCACCTCTCAGCTGTCCGGTCCTTTCTCCAACAACCTCGTCACATCTTCCGGGACCTTGCCTCTGTCATTGGGATCATCGATTCCTTCGGGGATATGGTCCCGTACGACATATGGATGGCCAGGCCGATTCACCATTACCGATTGGCTCAATGGGGCAACCCACAACAAGCCATGCTCCTCCCTTCTCGGCAGATCGATCCCTCCTTCCTGTCTGACACAATGGACTGATGGATGGACATCACAAACCTCACCACCTCGGTTCCCCTCCATGAACCGATTTCCCAAGTCCACCTTTCACAGATGCATCTCTAATAGGATGAAGTGCCCATGTAGATAATATGGCTGCATCCGGCACTAGGGAGATCGGGACGTCCGATGATATCAATCTCCTGGAATTACGTGCTGTTCTGTTCTCAACGGCCTATAACACTTCCAACACCATGTCACGAGCCACATATTCTAAGATCCATATTGACAACACCGCCCCTATTGCCTACCTACGGAAAAAGAAGGGACACGGTCCCTATTCCTTCATCATCTAGCTTCCAAAATATTTCAGTTATGCAACATCTGCCTGATCCCACTCCACATTCCCAGCAACCTAAACGTGATAGCCGATTCCCTGTCACGACAAACATCACCGTCCAGCGAATGGACGCTTCACTCAACAATTTGCACCAGCCATCTTCACCATTTGGGGTCGCCCAATGTTAGATCTTTCGCCGCAAGGCTCAATGCCAGACATCCCCTTTTTATCAGTCCACTCCCTGATCACCGAGCCTGGGCCGTGGACGTTCTCACCCTGGATTGGAATCACCTGTTCGCATATGCCTTCTCCCACAGCTTCTGCCATTAGTATTTCGCCAAATTGCCAACTCCCAGGGTCGGTTCTTCCTCATTGCTATGGATTGGCAGTTAGCAGCTTGGTTTCCAGCACTCCTGGACCTACTCATCGATCTACCCCGATCATTGCTGACACAACCGAACCCATTATCCCAAACCTGATAATATCCCAAACCTAGGGATCAATCCTACATCCACTTTTGAGAACAAGGCCGTCCGCATCGCCTCTTATGCTGTCCGCACCTCTACCAACAAAATTTACGACAGCCACTAACAGCGCTGGCTTTATTGGTATATCCAAGAACAAGTAGATCCTGACAATTTATTCAACAACAGTGTGCGAGGATCCACGATCCTCGTTTACCGGTCCGCCCTGAATGCGGTTTTTAAAGCGGCAGGTAATACGAACCTTCTTACCGACTACAGAATCTCTTCCCTGATCCATTCCTTCCAAATGGATAGACCACTATTACGCCGACGAAATCCTGACTGGGACATATCCATTGTCCTCTCCGCCTTACTATCACCTGCCTATGAACCAATGAGTCCCTGCCAACTCAGCCATCTCACCAGGAATCTGTGTTCCTTGTGGCCCTTGCCGCTTGTCTTCGGTGCAGAGAACTTCAAGCACTTTCAGCCACGGACATCGATTGTTTTTTCTTGACAAATTCGCTGGGTTAACTTTAACCCCGCGTTCTACCTTTAGGGCAAAAACACATAGACCTGATGAACGAACCTTACCGTTCATCACCCCTTCTCTATCCAAAATTTTAGGCGATGAGCAAGAACGGGCCTTGTGTCCCGTACGCACAATTCGCTTTACCTCAAAGCTTCCAAGCCTCTTCGTCAAGGCCGAACTCAGCTTTTACACCTTTCAACAATAAAACAGGCATAACCTCAAACCGTATGATAGCTACTTGGCTCAAAACCGTAATCGTCCAAGCCTATGACGCACTTAATATCACTTGTACAACAAAGGTATTCGAATTACAGCTCATGAGCTTCGTGCCATTTCTACCTCCTGGGCAAACCACAGTAATATACGGTTTACCAACATCGTAGAAGCAGCAACCTGGCGCAGTCCGACTGTCTTTACCTCTCACTACCTCCGGGATATGTCTCGTCATTCTGACGGACTCTACCGCATTGGGCCATTGTTGCTACCCAACGCGTACTCTAACACCCTTTGCTCACTTTTGATCTGTGTAGGGAACCGGTCGCTACCCGAGGGGGCTTGGTCAGATAGCTTCCGCCGCCATGACGAAGTCTGTGGAATGCTTTAAAAAAGTAAAGTATATTTTCATGGTAACTAGAAACTCCAAAATACCAGTATTGCCTGGTTGATTTTGGTTTCTATTGCCTATTGAAAATACACATTACCAGCTTCCCACCCTCCTCCCCTCTTGTCGCCATCTGGGCACAATAGATGTCCGAAAAGGTGAGCAATGCCGCTCCGCTTCGGTTTATATACTAGGAGGCTGCGCAGTAACCTGTGCAGTGGGTAGCGACGCGGAAGGATATCTTCGATTTATTTTCTCTAGATTAAACAGCATTTTGAAAAGAGAAATGCTTTAAAAAAGGTAAATTAAATTTTCAACAGGCAATAGAAACCAAAATCAACCAGGTAATACTGGTATTTTTTAGTTTTTTAACTTTTCAATTATAGTGTTCCTTGACTTTGATATGTGATTTTTTCCTCACGTTTTAGAGCACTTGACAACGGGATGCATCAAATCCCGAGACGTTGTGCGACCATTGTGTTTATTTGTGCAATTTTAGGAGAATTTTTTCTTTTTAAATCCTCTTATTGCTCTCTGCTAAGATACTTCAAAAAAAATTGTAGATCAGATTCGGAGGTTAAATTAATTTTAAGCTAGATCGTAAATGGCTCATCGAATTTGCTTTTCTTTAATCCAGCATTGGGTTTTCAGACGGGAATATTAGGGCGCGTTTACGCAGCGACTCGCCTTTGGATTCCCGCAGCTAGCACTCAATCGCGATGGCAAAGATCACATTGCCATGGTAACAACGCTAAATGGATTAGCTAAATCAGACATCGTTTGAGTAAAAACTTAGTCTTATAATTAGTGCCAATAATATAAAGAATTCCTCATGACGAAACAATTTTCCCAAACGCTTCTGAACTCACGTTATTTGCTGTTTTCGTTGCGAGGCGGCAGACATAAAACCACCGCCATGTTGGAATTTGAGGTGATTTCTAGCTTTTAGCTGCGAGAATGCTAAAGCGAGTGGTTGCATAAACGTGCCCTTATGACTGCAGCTAATTACGAGACGCTGGCCGGTATGGTTGAATCTTCATCCATGGTTCATATTTCTTATACCGAACTAGAAACGGTTTGAATCGAAAGCAGAATAAGTTCTTCAACTTCATTTATGGTCCACGCACGAGTACTTCGACAATTTCCGAATATATTGTTGCTATTACCATGGCATCGATACCGCCATTTTTATTTCAAGTTTCCCGGCCGCTGCAATGGATATGCTTGGTCGGTTTCGAGAGAGTCTGACACATTCCGCCCTCTGGTGGCGTTGATGAAAGTGGGTACTAATTTAACCAACGTCGACGAAAAATGGCATTACCTACTTAATCCACGCCGGACAGGACTATGCAAACATGGAACGTTTACCACCTAAAGATGCTGATAATGCACATCAATATACACTGTCCTTTGTGAGCGAAAAAATACGTATGTACTCCTAGTACACAAAGTTTTGTGTATACACTCATGGGTACTAATATTCAGTGTGAACAGAGTGTAAGGCCCACAGTTGGCTACACAACTTAACTGTTTGTTCTGGATTTCGTTATGATTGCGCCATGCTAAATAATTACACGTTGATTTCAAACTCGTAATGCAAATTTTTAATTCATGTGGTGAACCAGAGAAGCAATTTTTTTTTTGCTACCCAATATTGTTTATTGTCTGCGCGGCGTATCTTGAGTCCTGCAGCATTTTTTGAGCGGCTACGTCTTCCTGGAGGAGCCGGCTTTAATCGCCGGCCGTCACTGTTTTTGTTACCATGTTGGATATCAACAAGGCACTCTAATACCAAAAACGTACAATCGATTATCTGTGTTCGTTCTGTGGCGAACTCAAGTTAGGCCGTGGACACTATAGGTGTAGGTTTCAGTTAAAAATAGTGAAGTAAAAGAAAATTCACTTAAAAGGAAGCAAAATAGTACAAGGGTGCGTTTATACAACGACTCGCCTGCGCATTCTGACAGCCAGAACTTAATAGCGATGGCAAAAGTAACGTTGCCATGGTGATAACGTCACTTGGATTAGCTAAACCTGACGTCGTTTGAGTAAGAGATTGCGGTCGTTTAATCCGCGACGATATGATAAAGAATGCCTACTGACGAAACCATTTTCCCAGTCGCTTCTGCAGAACTCGCATTGTTGACTGGTTTCGTTGCGAGACGGCAAAGCTACGGCTGAATTTCAGATGATTTCTATAGCTCTTAGCTGCGAGAATGCAAAGGGGGTGGGGATTGAGGTTTAATGGCGCATCGACAGCTTGGTCATTAGCGCCAACCTCAGTCACAGTGCAGTGCACTGCAGTGGAATGCAAAGGCAAGTCGTTGCATAATACGCCCTAACCTACCTGGTAACGTATAGAGCAGTGACATTTGCCGTCATATTGGCCCCAGTATAGGTTTTGGAGGGCATAACTATACAAGGTGCACTACATAAAAATGGAGGGAAAAACAACGGAAGAGTGGATTTCTTAGGCTTAAAATAACGTTTTCTCCAACAACAAAAATCGCGCGTTTTAGATATAAGAAATCACTCTTCACAGCTTCGGCTTCAGTATGACGCCCTTCTGTTTCTCTCTGAAGTGCCCCTTGCAGCTAACCCATTAAGACTCCAGCAGACAGTTATATACAATAATACTACGTCGTGTCACTGCTCTTTATAAGAAATGGCAACCCGTTCTCACCCATCGAAACACCCGTCAGCATGTATGTACCCGTTGATGACTTCCTCTACCCAGAATGCAGAAGACGGCGATCACAAACTATTTCCCAATTGACATTGCTGTCGGTGCTAATGTTGATAATTCGCTTGCTTACCTTACAATGTTAAGAACGTATTGTTTGTGGGGACCCAGTACAACCATAACGCTATGTATACTGGGTACCCATAAACAATCTATGTTCTTAATAATGTCAGGTAAACAAGTGAGGTATATTAACAGCGACAGCAATGTCACTTGGGAAATAGCGTGCGATCGCCATCTTCTGCGTTATGGGTACAGGGAGCACCGACGGGTGCATGCATGCTCATAGGTGTGTGGCCGGAAGAAAACGGGTTGCCATTTCTTATACAGGTTACCAGCTAGGTTAGGACATATTTATGTATTAAGGCAGTATAAATAGGAATAGGAAATAGGAAATATTCATTTTGTAAAAATTCTAACAAAACCAAAAAATCGCATGTTTTTAGGCCTAACTAATCCACTCTCACATCATTGGCTTGAATGCAGAATCCATTATTTGTACTTCCACCAGCAAAATGGCCGCTCGTGAAGGATGTTTCTAGGCAATAGATTGGCCCTATATATATAATACGTTTGCGGTGGACAAATGAGTCTTTGGCCCCCGCCACTTCAGTATCGCTAAAAATAGAAACAAAGACACGCGGCGTTTGCAGAAAATTTTAAATAGCTTTTGACAAAGCACTGTTCCTTTGACTTTCGGGCAGTTGTGCAACAATCCTGCTATCGGTAGTGACAGGGTACCTGACTCGGAAGTTTCGAATTTGGCTAGAGGTTCTTGTGCTTTCCCAGAACTTCGCAGACAGCGTGGTGACAAGATGACGCGTGTTACGCATTGTTGCGTCGCGTTTAAGGCCTTGCGTTAAGTCAACCGTGTCACTGGGACAACTGTTCATGCTACAGGACACAGCTGCTGCAGTGTGATCTGCTGGGTCGTCATCTTCGCATTCTTGATTCCGTAGGGATTACTTGGCACCGAAGGGGGTTCTCTAAATAAACATGGCCGCTTCTTTACCTGGGTCAACGCCCCTTTGAATTCAGGTTTATCCATTAGGCATATATTTCAGTGTCGATACTAAACATACGAAAGTGTCGATCGCGAATAAGTTGCGAGCTTCAAACGCTGATTTTGGCCCCTGAAAAGCAAATTCTTTAAATGGCAATCATTAATCATTTCCCCAACACATTTCGTATGTTAAACGTTAAATAATCATCCTTTTTTTTAAAAATTGTTTCCAAAGGAAACTGTTAAACGAAGAAAAATCACGGTTGAGTATCATAAATGGACTAGAGGAAGCCCGTTGGGGTTAGTTGGAAACCCACAAGTAATGGAAATCCAGCAAAAATTTGAAGCCCACCAAAAATTCGCTTCGCTCACTCAATTAGCGGACCCTAGCCTGACGCAGCCCGTACCCGTTTCCGGATCATATTTCCAGGCACTGACAATTTAATATTTCTATGGGAAATAAATGAATACGCTTTCGTAGAACATAGTTGAAACATTTAGCCCGGCGGCTTCAGCATTTTTTATCTTTTGAGAGAGGCCGAAATTAAATCGCCGACAGTGCCTGTGTTGTTTTCATATACAGAGATCTTATTGTTGTCGTTCACTTTGCACCATAGCGTCGTGCACTGCAAGTTTAATGCGGTCGTTAAAAGCGATTGTCAGATTCTTATTGTTGCCGATCACTTTGGCGAGGGTGGGGGGGGGGGGGGGTGTCTATATAAACTATAATACGCTTAGGTTGGGCAAGCAAATTCTGCATTATGCGTTACAATGAAAGAGGGCGAGCGACCGACAATGTCACACAAACGGATGTCGCCTGTAACAATCAGTAACAATCAAAATATTGCTTTAATTGCTAG
This sequence comes from Lithobius niger, assembly GCA_023313725.1. Lineage (NCBI taxonomy): Eukaryota > Metazoa > Arthropoda > Chilopoda > Lithobiomorpha > Lithobiidae > Lithobius > Lithobius niger. Next base: position 19,195 of record JAHWFP010193369.1, read on the forward strand.
CTCTTTTAGCCAACTTGAAGAGTTTTAAAGTTGGTTGAGTAACAATCACTGCATGCACGACCGTTGTTGGGTTTATTGCGCTTCGTATCAGAGCGGAGAAACGGGCAATTGAGCGTCCTCCATGGAAAAAAAATTTACTTCCATAACAAAACAAATCAGCAGGGGTTCAAAGGGAGGGGAAGCAGGGATGGGGATATTCTGACCACACAATAGGGGAAAATGGGGCGGGCGGTGCGGGACGGAAAAGGGGTTACGGGGGTATAGGGAAATCTGACCAGACAATTACAGAATGTAAGGGGGTAGGACGCAGGGGAGTCCGTAGGAGGAGGCAGGGGGCAGTCGGCACCCTTTTTATTCCATATTGCCTACTACAGTATTTCGCTCAGGTATGCGGGAACTGGCTAGACCGGCGTATGTTACGCCAGGGGTACAGCTAGTATTATTTACTGCTCACTACTACGTACGGGGAAAATCTTAGGGACTTCCTAATTCTGTAGAAAGTCGGAAGTATATATGTGCGTTTATTCCTCCGACCTCCGACGAAAAGGTCCTGAATAGCACGTAGTAGCCTACACGTAATTTGTTGTACCTTGCTAGGCACCAATCCCCCTCCCCCACTCCCCGAAAAAATTACTACTGAGAGTCAAAAGGGCTACTTAAAAACTTAATTGAGGGAAATTTTACAGTTGAAAGATAACGAACCAGTGAAAGTTTGGAAACTACCGAAATTTATTGCAGAGGCATAGGGTGTCCGTGGCCTATCTTGAGTTCTCCACAGAACGAACACAGATAATCGATTGTACGGTTTCAGTAGCAGAGTGCCTTGTTGATATCCAAGATGGTTACAAAAACAATGGCGGCCATCGGTTAAAGCCACCCCGTCCAGGAAGACGTAGCCGCTCACAAAACACTTGCAGGACTCAAGATACACCACGCACACTATAGACCCTGTAACAACCGATGCATATCTCGTTGTGTAAGCCGCTGTTGAGGGCGTGTTTGCGCGACGAGGCGGCCTTGCATTCTCGCAGCTAGAAGTGAGAAATGGTCTGAAATTCCAACATGGAGGTGGTTTTAGATCTACCGGCTCGCAACGAAAGCAATCAATAATGCGAGTTCAGAAGCGATTGGGATAATTTCGTCGGGCGTTATTCTTTATCTTATTGTCACGGATTATAATACTGCAAGCATTTACTCAAAAGATGCCGGATTTATGTAATTCAGGTGTCGTTGTTACCATGGCAACGACGCCTTTGTCATCGTGATTGAATTTTAGCTGCAAGAATGCAAAAGCGACTCGTTGCCCTTACGTAGTAGCAAATTCGGTGTTTTCAGTGTTGGCACGGAATTCCACCGTTACTAGTCACTGCACTAGACTGTTATTAGTCACTGCACCTTATTAGTCACTGCACTAGTTATTGTGGTAGTACCTTTTCTCACACCCAGAGGAAGGGGAATGGACCAAATTCAGACAAACGTTTGTATATACCCAAATATCGCGCAAAAAAAAACCAAATGAATAAAGAGACCCACCAAGTTTTTCCCATAGGAAGAAATGATATCAGAACAAAAATTGCTTCCACCAACTTTCTCTTTTCAACCCTGAGCTCTCACTCTTAATACGGGACCTGAGAAACCTGGAAAAGTCAGGGAAAAAGAAAATAGGTGAAAAAAGGCAAAGGAAGTCAGGGAGAATCCAACTAAGCAGGAAGTCAGGAAAAAGTCAGGGAACATTTTGAGAACGGTAGCCCTAAAACCATTAAAAATATTATATGCTGATGCAGGTACTGTATTAAGTTTCGTAGTTAAATTATGACGCCAAAGGTCAGGGAAATGTGCAAAATCTGGTTAGGGAAAACCTGGAAAAGTTAGGGAAAGGAATTTAGGTGAAAAAATCAGGGAGAATCAAACTAAGCAGAAAGTCAGGGAAAAGTCAGGGAACATTTTGAGAACGGTAGCCCTAAAACCATTAAAAATATTATATGCTGATGCAGTTACTATTAAGTTTCGTAGTTAAATTATGACGCCAAAGGTCAGGAAAATGTGCAAAATCTGGTCAGAGAAAACCTAGAAAAGTCAGGGAAATTACAACCAAATATGTTGTACGAATCCTGTAATATCAATCAGTCCCTTCAACATCCACCATTCCATCACAGTAAACGTTTGGGGGACTATTGACTTAATACGTGACGAAACGCGAGCGACATTTTGGAACGTTTTGATTAGAAAAATGGCGGTTGATCATATGAAGGCTTGACAAATTACGCTGGCGATGTGTCAGCCAATGTATGCCTCGCACATATTCCTCAACAAATCCAACTCCATTGCTGGTTGTTGCGTCTTATGACGTCACAGAAACATCAGTCGCATCGAAAGGGTGACGTCTCTTTCACTCTATTACACTTTTGGAACGGGAGATTTTCGAGTTCTGATTGTATTTTGGAAAATACTGATTGGCGGGCGTCAGTTAAGCTTGCCTGCTATCGGTTCGGACTCCAAACTTGGTGGCAGCCATTTTAGCTTTGATATCACTACTCTTTGTGGTTTTGTGCTATTTAATTGACCCCCCCCCCTTCTATTTTAAGTTTTGTGTCGTTACAAGATCTTAAACGTTATTGTTATTATATTTTTTAAATATCAGTGTGGATTTTTAAAAAAAGACAGAGTTCGTAATCTCCTTTCGAATGCAAGCAAACAAAACAAAAAAAATTGATGTCTGAAAAAAAACTTAAAATTTTTTTGGGTGAAGCTATCCAATCAGTTTTCTTGGGATTACACTCGTGACACATGTCAGGTTTAATGACAAATTGCAGGACTTCGACGAAACTTAAGAAAAAAAAATTCAATTAACTGACGCTCACGTCAAAAGAAACTTTGATATCTTCATATTTTGACGACAGTTTAATAAATTTTTTTGATTGTTGTAATCGAAAGACAAATTTCCGGCATACGTAGAAATGTCCGGAAATTATTATTATTTTTTTTTTATAAAAGCAACGTTGTCTTCAATCAGTTGAATCCGTACTTTCTCGCACATGGAGTTCGTTAGGGTTAAAGTGTATACAATCACTTTTAGTTGTCTGATGCGTCATAGGTCCTACACAGCCACAGATAATGAAGGGGTATAATGTTGTTCTTACCGTTGTGAATATTTTCTCCAGAAATATAGTTTATTGTTCGCTGTAACACGCGGATGTGTGGTGAACTAGCAAAATTGTGCCTCTCCGTCACGAGCTAACCGTACTAGTTGAAAGTACGCTAATCAGCAGATTTTCCCCTTTCACGGCGTGCGTTTGTGAACGATAGCGAAATAGCTCCTCATTCAGGGCCGCAGCTAGCAGAGGGAAGGGGGATGGGGGGGGGGGGGGGCACAAGGCGTAATTAGAACAAACAAATTTTTAGCCCGAATCTACATTAATAAACAAAAACGGAACGTTAAATGTTTAGAGTAAGGATCTAAAAGTCAAAACCTAGAAGGAACACGGACAAGCTTTGACAGTCAGGGTCTAGGTGTAAAATTTGTCAGTAAAAGGCTGGAAAGCATTAGACCCGTACTACCCGGTGGTCAGCAATAAATACATTTTCACGAAAAACTGGAAATCATCCTACAATGACCCATGTGATGATCAAGTGGTAGTATGGTTATACGTTTCCTGCTTTGCTTTACGTTGAAAATTATTTTTCAATTTAGTAACATGCCAGCATATTCGTAGCAAACAGCATTATGGTAATCCTCTACCATAAATCTACGAAATATAATAAAAATTCTAAAGCATCAAAAGACAAAATGCCAAACTTCACAAGAAAATTGTGTTATTAAAGTTCCAAAACAATATTCTAAGAACAAAGAAAACCTGCTACAACCGTTCATACACACGT
>JAHWFP010193370.1:825-21455 GCA_023313725.1 Lithobius niger
AGCTTGCATGCAAACCTTGTTCCTATGTGTCAGTTGTGTAATCTGAGCTGTTGGACCTTGGTGGGTGCACCGGACAATTTCCCTGCCCTTGCAGGGAAGCTCTAATGTGGGCGTGGTGGCTACATTGAAGATGTAATAAAACACATCCCTTTTATCCAATTGGCATGCCGTTTCCGGTGATCTCGTTGGCAGGACCATGCGTATATTTCCCTTATTGGAACCAAACGTCTATTTTTCACAGGAACAAAGTTAAGTTTTTTATCTGGGGGTTGAGGGGGGCAAGGCACCCGAACACAAAGAAATGGGAGTGGTCCCATATTGGGGACAAAACAAATTCTTATGAGTCAGATGTGTAATCCCGATGCTGTAGGGCTTTTGGTGGGGGTCAAGGGACTTTTTTTGTATCACTTTGTATATTTTATCTGGGTAGGTGTTATTGTTTATCTTGGCTGGCGACACACTAGCGTGTGTCTTGATAGGACACCCCATTTCTGCCTGGCTCTAAAGGCGGGTGTACATTAGGCTAGTTGATTGGGCCGAACAAGGTGCCACTACTCGCCCTGTAGAGCAGAGGTTTACATTGAGATAGTATTGGGAGAGTAAAAGTAGAGTAGCAAGTCAACTCGACTCGCTACTCGGCCGAGTCAACTAGGCTAAAGGCGGGTGTACTTAGGCTAGTTGTCTGCGCCGAGTAATGTACGAGTCGAGTTGACTTGCTACTCGCCCTCTAGAGTAGAGATTTACATTGGGAGATTAAAGGGCGAGTAGCAAGTCAACTCGACTCGCATATAACTCGCCCCAGTCATCTAGCCTATAATATACACCCACCTTAAAGGCAAATGTCAGTACATTAGGCTAGTTGACTGGGCCGAGCACTGGTGCGTGTCACTAGTGCGAGTGTATTCGCCCGCGAGTTTCTATTTACACTAGTTTCTTACTCACCCAGAGTACTATCAATGCAAGTCCATACAAATTTCGACGTAGCTTCCCTACTTCACCGCTAGCTGGAGTGCTGCCATCTTATAAACGAAACTACCCCACTAACTCTCAAATATTAAACGTTTGGATAGTCAACTGGCATACAAGTAGAGTAGAGTATGTAGAGTATGTCAAGCGTGGTCGAGTAGAGTATGTAAAGAAGCCCCAGCTTCGAACCTTCGATTGGAGAGGGGATTCAGCCTCCAAACATAAAAAAAAACTTGGGTTTTGAACTTTTCTTCAACAACGCACTGCACAGCAGCCGTTTAGGCCTATTTCCACCAAACTGCACACTTTTTCACCTATCTTATACATACACCGTTCAACCGATTCGACTGGAACTTTCACTAAATCAAAGCCCTTGATTATATCTACCAATCTGCTACTGTTCTTTTTATAAATGCAATAGTGTGTTACGATAAAAACTGCCATAACGAAGGCGCAACTTCCGGTCGAATATTTTACTTCTAAATTTGTAATGACGACTTTGATATTTTGCATAAAGCAACCCAGATTAGTTGTATTTTAGGGGAAAGGAGTCGGTTAATGGCTAGGCCTTTCCCACATACAAGTTTGAATCTTTTAATCTAAGATGTTTGACGTTTTTATTTTCATTCTTGTTGCAGCCGTCTGTTTATGAAGACTTCAACCTAAAAACTACTATTTGCTTCAATTGATAGTTTATTTCAATCTAAATGCGTTATAGCATTCTAAGCTGGACTATTTAAATTTTGACGCACGGTCCCTAACTACACAGTGCTAAAAACGTGCAGCGATATATCCTTAATCACCATACTATACAGTGCGTGATATTCATAGTAAAGTGTGGTGATACGACATTGCCAATACTTTCATAAGGTAAAATTCCTTACCAAAACCATGCGAGAATTAAATTTTTTTTTTTTAATGTTTACCTGTGTTCCTTGGTCGAAATAAAAATTAAAACCCGTGCTCTTTTATTAAGCAACAAAGATAAAAGCATATTAATTCTCGCATGGTGTTATTAAGCAGTTCTACATTTCGAAATCTAGACAAAAAATTAAATACTTTAAATGCTTATTACTCCGGGGCCGGGGCGCGGGGGAGAGGGGGGGGGGGACTGTAAATCACAAATTTAACGTGAACTTGCGTCGGCCTTTCGAAAACACCAACTGACATAATGTATACAAAATATACACGAAATTTCATCCGTTAAAATTAAGCGTTACTCCGTTTTCCTCCGTCACTAGCTCCCCTCCCGAAAATGACACCCACAATGTCCCTAACTGCCCACATAGTTAACAGAAATACGTTACCGCTGAATTGTCCATATACTGTCCGCAGTGACTAAAGATGAAAACCGAACCTTTTCTTGGGCATTACTATGCTTCAAATTTTCTCTGTCGTTCAAATCGACGAAGTTCAGTTTTCCACGTTTAAAGGCATCAAAGAGACACTACTACCATGAACTAACATCAGAGAATGGCTTAAACACGAAGAATCCCACTCAGAAAGCACATTATGCAAATTAAAGAAAGACGACACATTACGTAAAATGAGAGAATTAAAAACAAATTACACTTTTAGGTTAACCTAGGGTGAACGACGTAATTTTTACGTTGTGAAGTTTCCGTAATTTCTAACAAGATAATAGACACCAGTCCACTGACTTAAAAAAAAAAAAAAAAAAAACGCGTTTCTCCTATACCTATTTTTTTTTTAAAGAAAATCCCTCCCGCTAAACACTGCTCACCCCCTCTCGTTCAAATGGTATCGGCCATAAACCTGACTGCATCAAAACAAAATTATGCAAACTTGACGACACAAAATTTGTATCAACAACAGACCTTGCACTCCGTTTGCGAAGGCAAATTTCCATTTGCCCCAAATTTTGTTTTTAATTTTGAAAGTTAGGGACCGTGGGACCGTGGCGAATTGTATGGGATTTATGAGCCGATCGGCTATTTTCTTTACATGGCCAATCCGCTCGAACTACGTCATGATTTATTACCCCATCGGGTCATAAATCTCATTTTACTATAACCATTACTATAACTATTACTTATTTGTGCAATTAAGCATTTTAACCTTTTCCCATGAACTCTACCTCTGCCCAATTTTACCGTTATTTTACCGGACCTTTTATAATTAAACAAATCATCCCTGAAACCTGACATTGACTACACAGTTGACAACCAAATGGCTTTAACACGAATGCTTGCTTCTAATGTACAACTCTCATTGTGCAACAGTGGATTTATATCGTGAAGACACACAGCTGCAACAATGAAACCGTTGTTTTACCATTAGTAAGAACCACGGCTAGGCGTGAGTTTCTTACTTACGTAAGAAAACGAAGGTCTTTGTTTCTTACTTAAGTAGTAAAAATACACTCGCTTTCCATGTTTACGTATCTCAAATATTTTCTAAAGTATTATTTAACTATTTCACACTTTAAATTGACAACTATTAATTTTTAAAACAAGAAAAAGGAATTCTAGGCATAGAAAACAAAGGCGTGGGGTTCTTACGTAAGTAAGTAAGAAAACGAAGGCCTTTGGTTCTTTCTTACAAGTAAATCGACTACTGCTAGCAATATTTATGTATCTATGATTACATATCAATGTTTCCAAAATAATGCATTTATTGCAGCTGAAGAATGACCCGAAGGAACAGGTTAAAATTGAATAAAATAAACAAACAGGCATTTATTGCAGTTATTGAGTTTTTGAGTTATTAAGTGTTCTTTGGAGCAAAGAACATTCCCGCCAACAATGGCTCGTTATACTATCAGAACAATGGCTCGGTTACTCAACAATGCAAATCGTTGTTGTACAAATATGTTCGACGATGGTTCGGCAACAATATGCTAACACTGTCGCTTTATTGCAACAATGGCTCGTTCACTAAAGATTCAACTCTTTGTACAAATGTTAGACGATGGCGTTCGGCAACAAGGCGATAAGACTTCGCTTTGTTGCCCTCGTGGCTTTGCCACTTGGGTAACCAGCGAACACTTTATTGTTGCCGAACGCCATCGTCTAACTGATACTAAAAACTCACATTTGTATACTTCAGCAATAAGTCCAATTGACAGTTAATTAAGGCTTTTCACTTTTTAAACTCGAGTTACTTGATTTGCACCTTCTTTTCACTAGTCTTGTCTCTTCAAACTGCTCCTATACATCGAACGGCTCTAAGCCTATCAGAATGCAGTATTCCCTTTAACAAAGCCGCTGAGCCATTCACGAGGGCCTAGCTAGCTCCCTCGTGAATCCATGAAGGGGGACTGAAAATCAGACCCGTTGGCATAAAACCAACCTACACCTCTAGCATAGCTCACAGACCCAAAGCCAAACAGTCACAACGCTGGTCCGAGGGGAGATGTCCTGTCCAAATGTTGCCATGCCAGGCACAGGTAGTAGTTCTTCAATAGGCTAGTTTAAACTTTGAAACTTTTATTTTGGAAATACATAATTCTAAACTGTTACGGTAGTTGAAAATTATATTTGACTTTTGACTTTGACGCGATTTATGGAGACTTAAGCCTTCGGCAGTTTCGACTTAGTCTCCCCATAAACTTAAGGGTTCATGGTTCCTTTCTAAAAACCAGTTTTATTCTTTTATTATAACTCAAGGTATTATTTTAAAACTTAGATTCACCAAGATTGGTAAGTAGTTGTCATTTGAAGCAGAGTACTTGTGGTAGGACCCTGGTAACCCTAGCTTGATTCAATGTGAAGGTTACGAGGAGTTCTTAGTGAACACACAACTTTTTGGCTTATCAAAATTTTATTGTACTCACAGTCTGCCGAATTTAATGTAATTTCACAAGTGTTGCTTTTAAATTCAAAGTAATGTAAAATCTACCCCAAAACAAAATTTGGTAAAGATTCCCGCCAAGCTTTTCGGCCGTGTGAAGTCGTGATATCAAATGCCAAGCTCTTTCGCCAAGCTAATCCCACCGAATAAGACTTCAAACGTTAAATGAAATTAGAAAACAAAAACGAGCTCGTTTGATGTTTAAGGTAAGGTTTAACTGATCTGAAGTCTAAACAGCAAAGTAACACAAATAAAATTTCCTGTAAGGTTTCACATACCGCAGTGTTCCTGTACTGTTTAGTCCATGTGAAACCTTACTGCTGTATTCACATGTTTTTACAGTTTTTACTTTAGAACACGATATGTCTGATTGGTTCATTCTACTTAGCTAAAGAACATCGCAGAAAAATCGTAAAAGCCATACTTTTAGTGTGCTTAGTACAGACCTACAGATTAACTAATTCAGGGTTCGTGCGACTCCTTGAAATCCTGGAAATATCATTGAAAATAAAAATGAAATACCAGTCCTGAAGTCTTGAATATGAAATCTTAAAAACTGGTGTAAGAATGAATAAGATGAACGGAAACGAGACGACTGGACTAGAATGATGATGAAAAATTTAGCCCGTAAAGTAGGCGAGTGTGTAGCCTACATTATACACTATATTATTCTTAGGGTTCAGGTTTCACGTGGACTAAACAGTACAGGAACACTGCGGTATGTGAAACCTTACAGGAAAGTTTATTTGTGTTACTTTGCTGTTTTGACTTCGGATCAGTTAAACCTTACCTTAAACATCAAACGAGCTCGTTTTTGTTTTCTAATTCGTGATACTTTGACATACCAAGCTGGTTGTCTGCACTCGTTGCAAAAGGCACTGAATTTCGCTCGCTCATTCAGCGCAAGTCTTTCTTTTGGAAGTTGGTTTGTCCGCAACTGTCTTATCAGCCGCTTTGTCCGTATTTGTAACATAGGGTGGCAAGCCAGATGGGCAACGGACATTTTAGCTTTAACACGAAAGAATGACGCGAAATCATTACATAAATCCATTCGTAATAACAGGAGCCTATAGATGTTTTCTATAGGCCCCTGGTAATAAGGATAATGCTTCCTCTTCACGCACGGGTAAATTGTTGGCTTACCAACATTGTTAGCATTTGCTTACGCTTTCCTTCTGGCGTTTGCTGTTTGGCATTGTTGCATAAAAACAATGTTTAAAACAATGCATAACAATAAAAAGAATCGTTCAGGGCCAGTACGGCATAAGGATTTGCGCTGCGGTTACCTCCACTGGCACAATAACGCAGGCATGGCATGCACGTCGACCACAAGACGCTAAAGGCACTGTAGCATGGGCTTATGAGCTGCTACCGTCGGGAGATCCGAGTAGCACAGTGTTAACTGGTGAATCATTGGCTAATGCATTTAATGCGAGATTTGCGAGCGTATACTCGTTACCGAGTGGTGCGGAACAGCCAACTGTCACGTTCTTACCGTTACAAGGGACTGAATCTGATAGACCTTTTCATATTTCTGAGTTTCTCAAATGTTAGCCAAATGGCATTAGCCAAATGTAAGCCAACGAGTGCTACGGGTATAGATGGTGTTTCGTACACTAACCTAGGCTCTGTCAAATCAAGACACTTCGAACTTCCTTCTGTATTTGCAAGAGCTTTATGATGGTGCTCCGCTGCCTCCATCATGGCTATTTACTGTTATAATACCAGTTCACAAACGAGGCAGCAAACGCTCGGACCTAAGGAATTTCAGACCAATTGCGCTGCTTTCCTGTGCACGCAAGGTATATGAGCGCATGCTAGTCTACCGTCTAAATTGGCACATGGAATATTACAACTGTCTGTCAAGCATCCAATTCGATTACAGATCAGGGAGTAGCGCGCAGGACGCAATCCTATATCTCCTGACCAGTATTAGGGAGGCTTGGGCACATGGTCTCGTGGTTGTAGCTGTATTTTTGGACATACGAGCAGCGTATGACACTGTAAGCATGGCTTGGGTGGAAGCATCCTTAACTAGCATGGGTGTTGGGAGTAAGTTGTCAGGTGCTGTGCTAGCTCTCCTTGCAAAGAGAGTGTTTGCGACAAAAGTTAATGGTCACTGGTCTTCTCAAGAAAGCACTGGCCGAGGGCTGCCGCAAGGTAGCTGTCTCAGTCCAGTGCTTTTTGCAATTGCCATAAATGAAGAGATGCGGTATCATATGAATATTGTGTGTTACGCCGATATTGTGGCAGTGTGGTTTGTTGGAAGTGACACCGACGTACTAGAATGGCTTGCCCAGGGTGCTGTAGAGCGTATTGAGCATGCCTTGGCGAAACGAGGTCTTTCGTTGTCACCAGCGAAAACTGAAATGGTTTTGTTCTCTCGCATCAGAAACGTATGTTGTGCCTCGCTGCAGATTAAGGTAGGAGGGATTTTAATCCACCCAACGAACTGTGTCAGGTATCTTGGTGTTTGGTTAGGTAGTGGTCTACGGTGGACAGAGCACACAAGAGTTCTGAGAGAGAGGTTGGAGTTCTGCCTTCCAGTCTTGCAAGCACTGACACACTACCATGACATTCCAAGAAAACACCTGTTAGCAGCTTATCGTGCACATGTTAGAGCAACCTTAGATTTCCACCTCCCTTTCCTTGCAGGAGCAAAACGGCAACTGAACAGTTTACAAGTTGTCATCAATGAGACGAACGGTGACAGGTTGTCTTGTTACAACTCCAGTTCAGAGTCTCTGGGTGGAGGCCTGCGATCCACCAGTACATCTTCGGGCTGATGATGGGTTAGTGATGCTGTGCCTACGGAATATCTGTAGAGGCTCACACGACCCTGTCTCGAAGATTCTGTATGATTACATTTCTCTAAATGTAGAGGAGTGTGAGAAGCTTGGTGTTGCAGGCCGAGGGATGAATCTTCTTCGTGACCCTTTTCTTCGTCCACTTCTGAGTGTCACATCTGTGCATCCTCATTGCCCGTGGGTATGGTGCCCTGAATTAGATAGTGTGTTAACTAGGAAGAGTGTACAAGCGTGCCGTATTTTTTGTGATGCATCTTTTCGCGTGGAAACGATGACTGGAGGAATTGGGAGTGTGGATACCAGACCTGAAACTGCGGCTCCAGAGAAGCTTTGCTGATGTCTCATCGAGCTATGTTTGTGAGATGGCAGCAATATCCATAGCTCTTGATATTGCGACCGACTATGAGCTTCTAGACTTCAGGATCCTTACAGACTCGAGAGCATCAGTTATGGTGCTGAGAGGAGCGATAGCATCTCTGTCTGTATCGGATCCGTTGCAGTACAGTATCTGCTGGAAGCTATGGACTGCGTTACAATCTGGTTTTCCAGCAATTGAGTGGGTAAAAGGGCATACTGGTATCGAAGGCAATGAGGAAGCAGATGAGATGGCAAAACAAGCATGCATGCTGAGTGATAAGATCATAACTCTAACGCCTTCCATGGCGACAGCAAAAAAATAAGCTCCTATCCTGGACGTTGAAGCGCTGGAATTTGGAGTGGGCAAATGCGCAGACAGGTAGGGCACTGTTCCGGATCTGTCAGACCAGCGCCTATGAGTAACCTCTCAATGCTCTGCCCTACTGGAAAGCCAGACTAGTCTCACGGCTGAGGACTGGCCATTGTTTGTTGCAGTCACATAGAAAAGAGTGGGCTGGAGCCAGACTTCAGCCTGTTTATGTGGTGAAGAGAGCACTGTCTCGCATATGTTGCTACACTGTCTCTTATGGCAGAGTGAACGGCGAATAATATCGCTCTGGATTAAGAACGGAACAACAGCAGATGACCTACTTGCAGTCACTGGGCGTGCAGCGGATTCAGTTCGGCTCAGCAGCATTGCGAAATTTGTTAAGGCAACGCGCTCCATAATTTGAGTCATCCTTCGTTTGTTCCCCCTGTAAATCAGAATTGTTACTGAATTTGTGTTTGTATAGGTAGTAACCGGCAATTTTTAACCGGCAATTTGAGTGATTTTTGTGGTTTCTGTGGTTTCGCAGTGGTCTTAGTGTTACTTGTTGGTAGGTATTGTAATTTTGTTTTGGAGTGGGCGCATGGCTTAGGGCCAGGGCTCACAATAAAAATGCAATGCTCCCCGTAACTCGGGAATGGAACGACCAATTGAAATTTCTATTTCTATAAAGGGCACACTCCGGAAGTAGATCTTTCAAATGAGCTAAGAACTAGCTTTCTACGACAAATGGTTTAGTCTGTAGGGACCATTGTATAAACGTGTCCAAAGAAGTTTCCTGTCTCCATCGTATAAGACAAAAATGAAACTCACACGATTCCAGCTGAAGTCCAAATATCCAATGTGACAAATCTTAAATTAATAAAAGTTGGTACACGTGTTGGACAAGTCCCACAAAGCTTATATACGAAATTTCATAGGAATATGTTGAAAGACGGCAGAGAAATTAAGCATCAAAATTTCGGCTTTAACATGGGAGATCGTGGTCAAACCTTAAAGGCCTTTACTATAATAGTTAAAAATTGTGCTGTAAGCCATCTATATATATATAATAGGCTTGGGTGGCACTGAGCAAATTCATCATATGTGTGCGTGCGTGCGTGCGTGCGCGTGCGTGTGTGTGTTACTGAAGTTCAACCGAGAAAGGGGTGACCAGGGAGGTGGCTCAGTCTGACCATGCAGTGGGAGAATGTGGGGGGGGGGGGGGGGGGGTGTCGGCGCCATTCCGACCGGTAATTAAGTATTCGTGAACCGGCTAGACTGGCGTATGTTACGGCAGGTGTACAGCTAGTTTTCATATATTTCATTTAACGTTCGAACTATTACTCTGTGGGATTAGCTTCTTGGCGAAAGAGCTTAGCATTTGATATCACGACTTCACACGGTCGAAAAGCTTGGCGGGAATCCTTAACAAGTTTTGTTTTGGGGTAGATATCAGATATTTTTGGTCTAAATTGATGAAATCAATTTTTTTTTTGTGTGAGATGACCAATCTAGTTTTCTGGTCCATTCCTTTTTTTTGTTGGCTTTCGTTACATTTTGAGGACAGCAGTCACCTTTTTTCCATATGATTAATATTTCTTATTAGTACTGCAGACGCACGGATTTATTTAAAGTGGCACTATCACCGATTGAAATGCGAACGAAAATACCGTGGCGACATCTAGTGGCAACGATATTGTTAACCTTTATAGCTTGCTTGCAGGTGCACGAGGATGACCCAAACTTTCACTCAATAATTAAGGATGTCTTGGCTTGTTTGTTTCGTTAAAAGAAACGCCGTTATGCATTCCTTCGCTTGGTGCAAGCAAGTGCTAGATGGTACTACATAGTGCTAGATGTTGTCAGATTTCGTCTGCTTTCAATCGGTAATAGTGCCACTTTAATGTTCAGTTTGGCAGTGTTGCATAATAACAATGTTTAAAACAATGTCGAACAATCAATTTGGTCGTTTAGAGGTCCCCAGCGCCTGAACCCCTTTACCAAAAATTTAGGGTGGCGAGCGCCCCTCTCGCCTCTCCTTAGCGTCGCCCCTGGTTTAGCATAATCCCGTTTCGCCAAATCAAAGTGTTCTTTAAAATTTAAGTATTTAACATTGTAGACGTTAAAGGTTAGGAATTTGTAATTATTATGGTTTCTGATATTATATGTTTAGCCGCAACGAGCGTGGCACATAATTTTGGAAAAATTTTGTTATTTTAATCCGTTTAATTATCTGTGAAACGGGACATGAGCCCAATGAGTTGTGCTACCAATGAGTTCCTTTTTTGCAACCCCTTTCAACTTCAAAATGCAACTTGGAGTTGAGTGCCTTTACGGATAAAAAAAAAACTGCGCTCCTACTGACATAACTACTGATGAAACGTTTGGCACGCAAAGGGGTGCTTGTGTTATGGCTCTAGGACAGATTCAATCTGCCTAATATTAAATATCGCTAATAAGTCTAAAATCCCCAAAATGGCGCTCTTCAATTTGCAGCATTGTTCTGCGTAAACAATATTTCTTCGTTTGATTTTCTAAAAAGAATGTTATTATTATAACATTTTAGAATGTTATTATTATACCATTTTAGAAAGTTATTATATTGAATGCAAGACCTAGTGTTTTAATGAGAATAAATGTGAATAATATCGACCTTCTGCTTCGCGCATGCCTGCCATAAAAAATATAAAAAAAAGAATGCTCCGCTGCTGGCGTTTGGCTCATTGACTGCTTGTCGAGACAGGACGGGGAGAGGCACAATAGTGAGCAGAGGGGGGATAGGTAGATACCACGGAAAAATAAGGGAGAATGTGTCGTGTTTAAAATCAGCCGTGTGTGGACGCGGCGCCCCCCCGCAGAAAAGAGATACAGGCGATTCGAAAGAAAATTAATTGTGCTAACATCGCAGCCGCATTATATGTACTGTAACAGTGTTGTACTAGCAGGAAGGCACTTAAAAAACACTGCTGCCACTAAGTCACATTACATGTAGCCTACTCTGTGTTGTACTGGCAGGAAGGAATAAAAAAAAACCGCTGCTGCCAGCATGTCACTCTTCATGTAATGGGCGCCTTACTGGCAGCAGCATTTTTAAAGGTCTTGCTGCCAGTATACAGCACTCTTACACTGCATGTAATGGGGTTTACTGGCAGGGGCGTTTTTAAATGCTACCAGCGTATTGTGTACTAGCAGTAGCATCTGCCTTTATTTTAAATTACTTTTCCTAACGTGGCACTATCACCGATTGAAAGTCTCCAGAATCTGGTAATATCTAGCGCTATCTAGCACTTGCTTGCAACAAGCGAAGGAATACACAACACCATTTCTTTTAACGAAATAAACAACCCACGACTTCCTTAATCACTGAGTGAAAATTTGGTACGTCCTTGGTACGGCCGCTTGATGCTGCCACAGTATTTTTGTACGATTTTATCTCTGTGATAATGCGTCTTTTAAAAGCTATCTGAAGGAAATGCTTGTGTAGAACCGGCGCAATTTTGAACCTTGTGGACATTTCAGGTGTATAAATAAAGCTTCCTATGACCCTTTATACATGCCACAATCGACATGCGGCATCATGCCATCATAGGCATTTCCCGAAAATGCCAGTTGTGGTGGAGGTCAGGCTCGAACCCGGAACGGTATACTTCTGGCATAAGAGATGTCGTGCCAACCATCAGGTCGCCCCCTCCCCCCTCCCACTCCCAACCGAAGGTCACTGGTAGTCTCTTACTTTCATGACTGGCAGGAATTTAATCTGAAATAAGCTTTTGATCAGCTTAGCGTCTAAGCAGAGCTCGGCACCATTTCCATATGTTTGAGTGAACTAATTACAAGACGGGGGTAGGGGGGGGGGGGGGGGGCAGGACTAAGTACATGAGTTTGCAACATTTGCGTATGTTGGACCGAATGTCGCAAAACTGAGTCACACAGTTGCCAACAGGGTAGTAAACACGTTTAATAATAATAACAAAAAAAAACCTCGTTCAGCATCATCTCCTGGCTAATTCAATATTTGTAATGGTGACTCATTACAAATATTGAATTACCTGGGGGATGAAAAGTTTTAAAATTTTTTGAGGTAAGCATAATAAACATCTTAGGGAAATAATATTTCTTAAAGTGTATAGAGCATACTGTAAGATTGCATTTAAAATATCCTTAAAATCAGTGAAACAAGACAACATTGGAAGGTATGTTTGTAACACAAAATGTAGGCAACCCTTGAGCGGAATGTACCAGGAACTACAGTCTGCCCATGTGTTAGTCCCGCACATGTTTTAAGGTTATTCTTTCTTTCTTTTCTTTCTATGCTCTGTAGCCGTCAAGGTGTACACTAAGTTATTGGCTGCAGTACTACATTTTACTCTACAATTGAATACTACTGATGATTAGTGAGTGCCGAATGCTAATGTTAGTTGCCTCAACTTGGTCCGACATACTAGGAGGTGCTTAAGTAAGAAATGAAACAATATTGAACATTATCACATCTTTAATTTTCTTGATTTTTGTGAAGGGCTAAAACTATGGCCTCATAGTTATGGCATCGTATTTTTTTTATTTCAGAACATAACCATTTAATTTAGTTATCACCCAATTTCACGTTCTCAGTCCTCCTTTAACAATAGAACACGATGGCATTGCAACAATGGTTTAGGACTGAGATGCAAAAGGAGGAGTGATATCGGATATCACGCCTGCTGTTGGATATCACGCCTGGATATCACGCTTGCTTATGAATTAAAGAACATCATGCTTGCTCCAGATGTTAAAAAGTACGTTACAGCCACGATTAAAATTAAGAACAGCACCGTAAAGAGCTAGTTTTGTTTAAGCAAGAAAAAAATGATTTCGTTTTATTTATTTAAACTTTCTTGTAGCATGAAAACATTATGACACTGAACTGCAAAGGTTATTTATGATTTAAAATTACAAACGACGTCACAGCCTTGATTAAAATTTAGAACAGATTCTGTTTTCTCCGTCAGTCTGAACAGTGCAAAGTTTTGTTGGTGGGTAGCTCTCATCCTACCAGACTCCCCTTGTCCGCTCCTACGCCCTTCCTCTTCTACCAACCGCCACTCCGTAAAAATTTTGACAAACCCCAGCCATTCTGACACAAACGTCTGTCATGGTTTTCATTATTTTTAATTTATTTATTAAATGTGGAGCTTTTCAACTTGAATTAAACTTAAAGCCAAAGTTATTACACATTGATTATACGTTGATTTATCACTAATTCAGCCCATTTGTCTTACCGCATAACTGTTCAGATTCCGAAAGCACCCATCATCGTACAACGAACGAATACCCAGTTAGCCAACAAAGGTTCTCTGCTTTTATTTCTGCATAGTTGGTAATCGAGTCCGAAGTGCCCCAACACCGTTCATACCGCGGAAAGTCAACGCCGAATACCCCCTTCAAACAACTTCTCCTAAAAAACATTTTTTTAAGAGAAGTTGTGTGAAGGGGCTGTTCGTCCCTGAGTTTCCGTGGTATGAACCAAAGATGAAGCTACTCGAAAACATATCGTTCTTCTTTGGTATGAACGGTGATGGGGCACTTCGGTATCTAGTTACAATCAATTAAACACGAGCACAAAAACATTCACTAAGGAAGGAATAACAATGCTGCCAACAATATCTTTGTCGCATTGTCGACCTTTCTGACCAAAAGAACGTCAGCACGATTCATTCTTTGCTGTGAGCGTGCTGTACTATTGTTGTCGGACCGAGATCGTGAAATTGGGTGATAAATAGGTTATCAGCCACCGTATGAGTTGAGTTGTGTTTGGGTGGATAAGCAACTTGACTAAACCGTAAGTTTAAGAGCGTGGCATCAAAGGACGTACCGCCACGCCAATCGGCACTCGCGGCCGCGGCCGCGTGATCGGAAATTTACACCTAACGCACTAGGGTTAATCCCTCTAGACCATCTTTCAACATGGCGGAGAAAGCAGACGACACCTAGTATAACACGGTACTAAATTGGTATAACGGTACTAAATTAGATTTAGTATTTTTTTCAATTTTTCTGCTGCTACGACATTTTAACTTGGTTAAACTGACTGTTGACACAAGAAGATGACTCATTCTACACCGGATTTCTTGCAAATATCATGCATTCATAAGCATCCCGTCTCGTGTTACAAAAATACGATATTTACTTCCCCAACAATCGGCGTTAAGGTTTCGTTCGACTGTGAAACTTTGTTACAAAACACAATGGCACCTACGCCTGGCAATATAATAATCTCTCATCTTACCTACGTTTGATACATCATAAACAACGTAGTACAGGGCGTATTTCACAGAAAATTCCACCGCCTATTTCATTCGTCTACGAGCAGATCAACCGCGATACCTCATGGCGGCTTGGTTAGGCGGAAGTAGCAGACGCGCTTTGTATTCTGGGTCCATTCATTAGTTACGCTTGTCATCGAAGACTACGCACTTCGGCTATGCAGTGAGCTGGGAGTTGCTTATCCATCCAAACACAACTCAACTCCTATGCAGCCACATTCCTCGGAGAGATACAACAATGGCTCACTCCTCCGAAACAGGTGGCTGATAACATATACATATCGTCTCAGGAGTATTAGTCTAGTTTAGATGGCTTCAAAAATACATCTTTGTTTTCGGAATAAAAGAAGAATTTCATAAAGAAATACATAAACTGCTATATGTGTATTTTGTGTACATTTATAATTGTGAAACAAGCAGACTCCTGTTTAAGGCAGTTTTTTGCATGTGTTTGGGTTTGAAGGTTTCTGTTTTAGTTCTAGTTCTTGTGATTAATAACGTGTTCATTTTGTGTATGTATTTTTATCTTTCAATACTTTTGGTGTTTTGCTGTTTAAGGCGTCTGCTTTGTTTGTATTTGTGGGTTCAAAGGCTTTCATTCTGTTTCATGTGTTGTATTCTTGTGTGTGAAATAGCCAACCGTTTTATGTTTGATTACTGATGTACATGTATACATGTACATGGAGGCTGACATATCAAAATCCTTGTTCCCTGGAAATGGAGTTCAAATTATAGTTTGATGCGTTCGAGTGAACTCTAATCTATTTCTATTTGTGTACTTTCACAGCTGTGAGTATGGGGATACCAGCTCTAATGCTTTTTTTCTAAACGGTGAAGCCGTTTTTTCCCCAGTTTAATTGCTAGTTCTGGTCTATCATCTGTACGGTATGGCCACTGTCCACAGAATTTAGAAATGTGTATTTACGTTCATGTTCCACCCAAGCTTTTTCCCATGTCTATTATTTGATGGCTACACACTCGTGTGCGTCTAGATTTATTATGTGTCATCTCGATGGGTAATTGCATTGTTGCAGGCAGATGCATTATCGTGGCAAACAATCGCGGAAACAATTCAACTGGCCTCCGGAAGCTCGCATGGAAGAACTAAACAAGCCATTCGGTCATGTCGACCGCCCAATTTTGAGGATGTTAGTAAGGCGTCAAAATTATAGACTTAGCATCTAAGGTTTAAAACTGGAAGATTTAGTTGAATACCAGGACCGTTTCACTTTGGTTCTCAACAACGAGTTAACAGATGTATTTCAACAGCTGGAAGGCCAACAATGCTAACCCAAACAAGATACAACGACAATGTTACTTTCCCAGTGCCCAAGCTTCTTTGCTTCTTGTTCGAGAGAGCTCTAATCCGATCTTGTGCGCCTTGCCTCTTTATTGCACCATTGTTACATGTTGCAGCATTGTAATATTTTGATACCGCTCCTCCTGTCCATTTACTGAAAAATTGTCGTGCACAAACGAACTCTAAAGCGGGTGACTTGAAAAAATAAGATGAGAAACGGCAGATCATTTAGGGCATTCTGAGCCCAGTTCACTAAGCCTATCCCTCCTGCCACCGCTTGTCACTCCCCCGAATATAATAGTATTTTCAGTCACCACTTCAGATCTACATAATAATCCTGGAGGCCGGCTAAAAGGAAAACCGGAAGGACAACAATCACTTTAATCGCTTCTCATTGTTTTCGTGCACGTGTAATGTCTTTGCTACGGTGCCTAACAATCCTAAGGATTGAAAACTATCGTCCAAACCGTTGATTGTTGATGGGTAAAATGAAAGAATACATAGGGCCTTAGGGCTTCGGGCAGATGACCAGGAGTGGTTAACGCTCGTTAAATCCTTTGAACCCTTTGAAAGAATCCATGTTTTAGCTAGAGAGAAGTACACCTAACCAGGCCGCCCATCTTACTCTCAGGTCGTGTGGTGTATGGGCTGGCTGGCTGGACAGAACCAGAAAAAAAGTGTTAGTTAGTGCTCCCTGTCTTCGGTATTTTATATCTACTGTCTCCTGACTTGTTTTGGTTGAATGGAAGTGTTTTTGTGTGAAATGATACTTATGATTCATGGGCTAAGATAGTATATAAGATAGCACAGAGAGATGAGAGCCTATATGGCGGGAAACAATAGAAAGGGGCGTGGCTAATCCCCCCCTCCCCTATTGTGTGAGCCTTAATCCGATGACGTCATCGTTAATCCGCTGGGTAGTGGCGGTAAATTTCTCGGAATTGAGAAGGCGGATGTTGACCTGCACCCCTGTGACGTCATGAAGGTCATGACGTCATTTTTTCTTACCTTTCTTTCCTCCTATTCATTTTCCTTCGTTTCTTCTTTTTCCTGTTTTATTAAATTAGTATTGAATCAGTAGAAAAATTTTTTTCTCGGCTGAGGCAAGATTCGAACCAGCGTCGGATGGGTTCTCAGATGACTTAGTGACTAACGCCCTAACCACTACACCACCACGACAAGTTGAAAGGGAGGGTTGAGTTGTTGGTCTTAAAGATAAGATTGGAGTTGTAAGCGATGACAGCACAAGGCGGGGTGTAGTCATAAGGGCCAAATGTCAGAAGGGCCAACCGTCAAAAGAGCTAAATGAAAAATCAGCAAAAAAACACGACGCAACAGCAAAACGACATAAGAGCTAAATCGCACAAGAGCCAAACGACATTACAGCTAAAGACACAACAGCTAAACGACACAAGAGCTAACGACATAAGAGCTAAATGCTCAGGCGTCATAACAGCAAACGTCATAACAGCTAAACGACATAACAGCAAACGTCATAGCAGCTAAACGTCTTAAGAGCTAAAAAAATGTAACCCATGACATAACAGCTAACCGACATAACAGCCAAACGACATAACAGCCAAACGGCATAAGAGCTAACGACATAACAGATAACCGACATAACAGCCAAACGACCTAACAGCCAAACAGCCAAAAGGCCAGTGCCTAAATTGGAGTGCCTAAGTGTCCGGTGCTTAATTGTCCATTGCCTATGTGTCCGCATACCCTCCCTCCTATCCAAATTATGGCGGAAACTCATCATTTCATGATTTATCCTTTAACGATTGAAAGTCACCCGACCAAACTGAGGACGACCCTTTTCCCCCACCACCTGCCCAGTTAAGGAATTTGGGAGAAACTTGTTACTTCTTTTCCTTTCGGGATTCCAAAGGTGACCTTGATCGATTCGATAATGAATGATTAATACACACGTAAGTGCATTTAGGTAGTATTTTTGTAAATTATCAACCAGATTTTTTTCGTTTATTTTTTCCATCGGCCTTTTTTTCCACGGCTTTTTTTCCACGGCTTTTTTTTCCACGGCTTTTTTTTCCACAGCTTTTTTTCCATCGGCTTTTTTCCATCAGCTTTTTTTTCCATCAGCTTTTTTTCCAGGGCTTTTTTTTTCCATCGGCTTTTTTTCCATCAGCTTTTTTTTCCGCGGCTTTTTTTTTTCCGGTCACCGTTGCAGGGCTCTGGCTCGCATGGCTAACATGGGCGACACTTTACCTTTGCTTGAGGCCTAATACGGAATGAAGAAATCTAGGCTTACTTGGGGTTGGACAGAATCGCAACAGTTTTCGGGTTAGGGGTTGTGTTTTGTTTGAGAAATTAATCTGGCATCTCTGGGTTTGCTGTGATTCACAAACAACAGGGTTGGTCTGGTTTGAATTTACATTTGCTGGGAGGATCGTGGCGGTATGAATTATATCTCGATTCACCTCTAATTGTTGTGAGTACCGGGCAGAATGCCAAGTGTTGAACACTAGTACAGTAACGTGGACTAATGTTGATTGTAGGGCGTACGGCTTCGATCAGGGCCCTTAATAAAACAAACTACAGGCAATTTGTTTGTTACATATTGTTACAATAATTGGTCTGGTCACACAACAAAAAAGAGTTTTGTAGCGAGCGTTAACCGCTTCCTATCACACATCATCATCTCAGCAAAATTCATGATGACTAATTACTTTTGAAGTGACAATGGGTATAGTTAAAATATGGTGTCATTTAGACTTGATTGATTTTGCAAATGATTTCATCAGTGGAACTTCGCTAGGGTGGCATACGTTCAATGGTTGCTATCAGAAATTAATCTTACAACAAAGTTTGTTCTCAATTAAAAGTAACCTAAATTCAGGATTACAAAGTAGTTAAAGCTAAACTTTTGGCTCGTTTTTGTTAGTGGCAGACTACTACTCGCTTGGCTCGCTCCGTTCGCGTCGTGTTGCTCCGTTCGCGCCGTGTCGCTTGGCTAGAGGAGGTTACTTATTCACATACCAACTGACTTATATTTCATGCCCAAAAAAATCTGCGCCTCTTTAAATAAGATTTAGATGACTCCGTATTTTGCCACAATTCGTCTATTAGCGTTACCCGAGACTTGTACGTACTGCCAGCTGTTGGGAATATTTGTTGTTGAAACTCGCGTACCGATGACTGATGTTGCGCACCAAAATAACGATCAAGCAAATGATCAGCGTGTACACCTTTGCTAATGTTGCTTCAGTTCGTAAACAAACGATATGGCCTGGAGCTGATGAAGTCTGTTCATTTTTTTTGAGATATAGCCTATAAAATATGACTGTTCTGTATTAATGTCATTCCAGACTTGTTATGTTAGCATTCTGTGTCCACCCGTTGGATCTATTGTGCAACTCGGATCACTGCACTGTGGCTGAGGTTGGCGCTAATGACCTTGTGTTGACGCGCCATTAAGCATCAATCCCCCCTCCGCCCTACTGTGCTGGAGTCAATGGCCTTTTATCCGACTTAGTCACCCATTTTCACTATTGAGTAAACTTTTAGTATGAGCGCTGCATAAGCTGCAAAGTATATAAGCGA
Organism: Lithobius niger; assembly: GCA_023313725.1. NCBI lineage: Eukaryota > Metazoa > Arthropoda > Chilopoda > Lithobiomorpha > Lithobiidae > Lithobius > Lithobius niger. Next base: position 20,245 of record JAHWFP010193370.1, read on the forward strand.
CAGCAGAGCACAACACCTCGACTACACTTCATATGGGTTTTCTTTTTTCATTTATTTTTAAAATATTTTTTTTTAAGTCCTGCTGTGTACGCTTTTGCGTTTTTGTGCATTATTAGGCTAATTCAGTTAAATTCCATTCTGCCACCTATTTCTGCTCATGTCACTCTCTGGATCTCACCCATCCCCCACCAACACTAATTTTGCAACCTGATCCCTGTTACATATTTTCTTTTAATTCAAATAAATTGAGCCGCGTAGCTGAAATGTACCAGTGAAGCGAGAGCGGAACACAATGAACCACACGTCTGTTTCATGTGGGTATTCTTGTTGCACTTATTTAATTTTTTTCTTTACGTTCGGCACGCCTTAACGATCTTGTGTATTACGCTAATTCAGTAAGATTCAATTCTTTTACTAGATACTCCTCACCCTCACGTCTTTCTCTGGACCCCCCTCCCCTCCCCGGACAAGATTTTTTTAAGTTCAAATAAATTGTGCCGCATAAGCTGCAAAATATAAGCAACGACAGAGCCGGCCTCCATGACCACATCACTTGTAATTTAATTGTGTTAGTAGTACATTTTACAATGGGTTTTTCTTGTTTCACTTATTTTAAGAAATTTTTTCTTCCCGTCCTGCTTTGTATAGATGCTTTCATTGGCTTCTTATCACTTCACTTTCTAAATATTCCTCAATTGGTAAATAGCTACAGAACGTCAAGTAAAAACAGAACGGTTTAAATATAAGTTAGGCCTCCACAAAGCACTAAGCTACTCGTGTTTTGACACATCTGCATCAAACACGTTACCACAATTTGTTAACATAGTAAACCAACCACATAGTGCAATTTGAATGTAAGTTAGGCCTACACAAGGAACTAAATCATACCCAAAGCTGCTCGTGTTTATTACAAATAAGGAGAGAACCAGCTAATGTCACTAACTTCGATTCTAAGAAAAATAAGCTTCAGAAAAAAACATTGTTCGTTTTGCTCGATCCCAGTTTTTTTTTAACACATGAAGATTCTTTTTTCATTGAAGAATGAATGACAATTCTATTTATTTATAGCGTTTATTTTAATTCAATCATAAGTAAAACGATTCTTCAATTATATATTTATCAAGACGCGGATGGCTAAACTTACGACAGGCGATGTTGGTACATACTTCAAGCTGTTCGGATTTAATTCTCTATTATACGGTTTTCAAATT
>JAHWFP010193371.1:0-18110 GCA_023313725.1 Lithobius niger
GCACCTAAACCCCGAGCCCCCAACCTTCTCCTTGCCGGCAGACTCAAGGTGGTGAACCTATCCAAATCACTTGCAAGTGTATCAGCAGTCCCCCTGGCAGTAGCTCTGAGACAGAGTCTCACAAGAAACTCCCTGGCACGAATGTTTAATGGACGTTCTCCCGTATCAACATGTAGGGACAATTAAATTAAATTCCGTTTGTTGTATGACTTGGTGGTTTTCACGCAGCAGGCGCGTGTTATATTATTTTTTTACCCATTTGACCACTGCTCTGACGTTGAATGTAGGGACGAGATTGGGGACGAAGGCAGACAACAGACAATTCACAGACAATCTTTAACTGAGACCTGCATGCCTTTGATGACAGTCACACAACTCGCCGGAATAGGTAGGAAAAAGTCAATACCGGCTCTTACGTAAGCGCAATACATAGCAGTAACAACACATCTTTTTGCAACAAGTTCACTTGAGACAAGCGATTTGAGAATACCAAGTCTTGAGGACACAGTTTCGTGAACAACAGACACGTCGCTGTGCCATGATAGCTGAAGGTCGAAGTGTATGCCTAGATACCTAACACTAGGTGTTGAATGAACAAGGGTGTCGCCTACAATAATAGTTCCAGCCAGTAGAGGCCCTCTAGAGAAAATCATCAGCCCCGTCTTGGCTGGGGAGAAAACCAGACCCCTGGAGGCCAGGAGGCACTCCCCTCCGGCAACAACACCTTCAAAGATGCACAAGAGAGATTACAAGTCCTGTTCCATAGCCAGAACCACAACGTCATTAGCATATGCAACAACTCTGGCTGACGAATCAAGATCTCTGACAATTCCATTGATAACAACAGCAAACAGAATCGGGCTCAGACAATTCCCTTGCAGGAGTCTCCTGTCTGTTAACTTGCAATCCGACCAATGACCATCAGTCCTGGTGGCAAAAGTCCTGACACCAAGGAGAGCAAGAGTGGCTTTCACTAGTCCCTCACTAACTTCTAACGCATACAAGGCATGTTCAACCCACCTGATGTCTACCATATCATAGGCGGCTCTGATATCCAAAAACACACAAACAGTAATTTTGCTGCCGGCCCACGCCTCACGAATACTAGCCTCTAGATATAAAATAGCATCCTGGGCGCCACAATGGCGCCTAAAGCCAAACTGAGTGCTGATGAGTCTCCCAGAGACCTCTAGTTCCCACTCTAACTGCCACACAAGGATCCTCTCGTAAACTTTCCTGACTCATGACAACAGAGCAATCAGCCTGTAGCTCATAACAAGGAATGGGGTTTATGCACCCAAGAACCGGCGTTAATATAGAGAACAACCATGCCGGAGGGGGTGGGGCCCCTTCAAAACAATCCCGGATCAAAGCAACCAAATCCAAACGTCCCTGCTCGGTAAGATTTCTCAGATCATTATACAATACAGCCTCAATACCAACAGCACTATCAGAGCGACATAAAGACAGAGACGCATCAAGTTCATACAGCGAGATCGGTGCATCCGGCTGACACGAATGAAAGCAGACCGAGCGCAGTGGTGTTGGGGTCACTCTTGCTCTTCATCAGAGAGCTGAAAACAAGTGAAAAATTGTTATTAAAACCCTGTGCCATCCTGGGCCTACGAATACCATCTCCAGTACTGCCCAAAACCCAGGTAATCATCAAGCGGGGGTCCTGGGAACGAACAAGTCTCCACACATGGGCAATGGGCAGAACAGCAGTAACTTTATCAGTCTCTTTCCAAAGAGTGACTTCTCTTACCGCAGAACGAAGCGTGACTCATTCATGATTCCCACGAACTCAAACCTACGTTCGTCTGATGGTAATCCCCCAAACCGCTGCCAGGATCGCCGTCGATCTCTAACACTGTGGTGCACACATCTGTCCACCACACAGAGTGCCTGGATTTCACACTAGGGGACAAGCAGCTTTTCCACGGCTTTTTGCTAACCCAACTACCGAAAGCACCCATCCCAACTTTTGGGCATTTAGAGCGATCCATGGCTTGCTTCATGAAACCCTTATCTTTTTGAAATAATGCCACCGGGAAGTGGTCACCGTCCCTCAGGTCCTGAGAGACCTCAAACAAAAAGCCATGACCAATTCCCAGTAAGCACAAAAACATGTCCAAAACAGATTCCTGAATATTGTTACCACATCGCCTGACAAAGGTCCATTCGGAACAATTTCCTATCCTAACTCACCAAGCAAACCAATTAACATCCCCCCCCCCTGCACATTGCAGTTCGTATCACCCCATAACCAGTGATGCGCGTTAAAATCGCCCCCAAAATTAATGGCTCAGGCTGGGCTTCAATCCAATGAGAGTCTGTCCCATTGAGAGGCCCTACAATATGAATAAAGCCCACAGTTAACCCACTCAATCTCGCCCTAAACCCTAATTGTACAGGCATCCACATTAGAGCAGATTGGTAAAGTTGGCAAAACAAAAGGTAGCCCACTTCTAACAAATACACGAGTTACACTTTGCAAGGTAGCAATGCTAAATCTCGTGCTCCGCAGTGATCGTTATTGTCCACTTTGAAACAATTCAACTCAGCTCTGAAAGCTCGCATCTACAAAATAAATAAGCCATTCTATTGTTTCTAGCTACCAATTTCGAGGCCAGCGTGTTAGCTTACTTTGATTTAAAACTATACGTGTTGAGAGGAAACGGATTCTTTCATTCATTTTATTATCCGTAGCCCTGGCCCGCAGCCGTACGCCCCAATACATCTTGCCCATCAATATTCAACGGTTTAGACGAAAGTTTGAAATCCATAGCTCGTGGACCAAGAATTGTTCAGCACCGTAGCAAGAACACGTGCACAACACGAGTACTAAGAATGAAAAGCGATTAAAGTGGTTGAGTTCAACGATTTTATTATGCAGATATAGATGCATAAAATTTAGAGCTTGTGGTAATATTGAGTAACATCAAAACTGACTTCACGCATCAATCGCTAAACGCGTCAACGAGCACAACGGTGGCCAGTGTCACGTAAGAAGTGTTTCAAGGACGCATGCTCAGCCTCGTACACTCACCAGCACGCTTGCGTTGCCAAGGGAGTTTCTAAGTGGTTTTGGATTTAGATAACTGCCGTTAAATTCGTTTGTTTCTTATAGTCGAGTGAATTGTTAACCTTCTTTTAGCTGAGTGGGGACGCTTTACACCGATAATCCCAGCGGGAAAAAAGCTGCAGGCCCGTCATCTTTAGGCGGTGGATTCAGTGGAGAAACCACCTTGAGAGCTGATGAGTTGAATGCTTCTGCAGTGACGTCACACGAAGATATCAGACAATTCACAATGTGTTGAGAACAACTTTGATGAGCTGTGGCGATAACGCCAGTAACTGTTGGGCGAGTGCAAGGCCACCTCACACTGAAGCTGCTTTCCTCGCTGCACTTACGAGGAAAGCAACTTCAGTGTCAGTTGACCTTGAATTTGCAGCGACGAATGCAGCTTCAATCTCAGTTGGCCTTGTGTGAGTTTAGGAAAAGTATTCATTATTTGCACTGATGACGTTGTCGAGCAAAAGTTGTAACTAAGTTTATTTTTATGCAAGTTCCTAAAATATTTTCTAAAAATAACAAATATTAGAACCCAAACAGCAAAATTAAATGATTGAAAAATCAAACAGTTGAAAAAAAAAGTTCCTCTAGATGGTTTGCAGAAAGGCTTGAACCGACTTCCCCTACATTCCCAGTGAAGCAATGACATCAAACTCACCAATATTTGACTTTTTCAGGCTTCCAAACCTTGTTGGTGTTTGACACGAGCAGGTAGTTTATTTCTTTTATGACGATCAGGACCGCAGCTGATCGTCACCCCTCCCCCCCCCCCCCCCACTGCTTTTCGTGAAAACAAAAAATAAATTCACGAATGTTGTATTGAGGCTTACATAACTAAATACTAACTACTCCAAGTAAATGAGAGCCCTGAGCAAGATGCCTCTATAATCTACATAATTTAATTTTTAATTTCAGTTTTTTTATCATCTGATCATTAAAGAAAAAAAAAAAACGAATAACCAGTTAACAAAGCATCTGGAAATTCGCGAGCAAACTAAGTCAAAGCGCATCTCTTCTTACGGCATTGTGAACTTAGCGCAACGCCATCCATAAAAAAAAATATATTTCTTGTTGCACTGGAAATATCCATTACCTGTGATTTTTTGCATTATGTTTTTGTAATGCTGTTTCATCCTGGAGATCTTTAGCTGTTTGGATCCGGCCAGCTTGGTAACCCAAGTGTGCATACATACACTCCTCCTTTAAAAGATCCAGCCGCGAAAGCTCGACATCTTTTGTTCTCTAGCGGCCATGACACATGGTCGCTTCATCCTCACCCTTTCGTCGCCTTTCGTCGGCACCATCATGGATTTTCCTTCACTTTGGATTTCCCTTTCACCCGCCTCTGAAACCTTTTGTCCTGGTCTTCAACACCTGCAACCCGTGAAGCTGTTTTCTTCTTGGCCGATTTCCACCCGTCTGGAGCCACATTGTCATCTCGTCTTTCACCGATGGGCTCTTCAATTTCACCCCTTCTTAGTTCACTGAAAGCAAGCCAACAACATCGGGCAACCCCACTGCTCATCATTGTTGCCTTGGAACTATCGTTTTCGCAAAAGCCTGCTCAGAGCTGACCTCTTGCTCTAACTCTCTTGCAGCCCTGCTCTCTCACTCCACTGCTGGTTTTCTCTTTGTAGTCTGGGCACGAAAGACACTCACTGATCGACGTGCTTGTCCTCAACATAACCGACCAGGCTCTCTTCTTTCACTGACGGCACGAAAGACATTCTCGGAGGAATGTACTCATTTTCAACAGAATCGGCCGAGCCCTCTCCTTTCACCGGACCTTCCTCCCAATGCTTTCCCTTTCACCGGCTTTCACACTGCCTTCCCGGCCATTGGCGGCACGAAAACCATTCATTGATCAAAGTGCTCATCTTCAACAGAACTGACCAGTGCTCTCTTTTTCACGGTCTTTCTGCACAGTACTCTTTCTTTCGCCGGCCTTTCACACTGCTTTCGCTGACTCTGCCAGGCCCTGACGATGAAAACAACACCTCCCTTTCATCGGCTGCTGCATTCTATGCCTCTTGTGCCATCCGTAAGTCATCGGAAGATTTAAAGAGCTCACGATCAACAGAACCGACCGGGGTCTTTTCACTCCTTTCATGTCGGACTAGACTCAAGTGTTCCTCTCAAAGCTTGGCTCTTCTCATTCGTTCTAGCCACGAAAAGACTTTTCCAAGCCGTCGATCTCGATGTGAACTGGGCCGAGCAATCTGTCCCTCTCTCCCTTTCACTCACTACTCACGTCTGCTTCACGTTGCTTTCAATCAACGAAGCTGACCCACGAAAGACTTTCTGAATCCTTCAACTTCGCTGTCAACAGCCCACAGGCCCTCAACAGAGCCAACCGGGCTCTTTTTCCTACGCCTGGAGCCTCACCTTTATCGGCCGCAAGCCTCTTTCTTTGACCGCAGCAACTGTTGACCTTCCATGGGAGTCGAAGATGGCCGCACGTTGCCTTCCTTTTTGTCAGTGAAGGCAAGCACAACATGCAACATACTTTAAAAAAAAAAAAAGAAGAAACAAGTGAAGAATCACAGGAAACCAATCCATCTCTCCCACCGTTCAGGAATGATGCATGCCCCTTAGGTGGCCTCTACTCTTCTAGTGCCATCTCGGACCTCTTTTTCATTCCGCCATGATCGACCAAAGACAAGTCATCACGAAAATCAACCTGGTCAACAGGGCCTGCCACAGCTCACCTTGGCGAGTTTGACAACCACTACAGCTATCTCTTTTGTTCCCCCATGGAAAACTTCTAGGGAATCCGACCTGAACAAACTGGTGTCTCACGTGGCTTTTCCTGTCATCATAGCCGCCCTGGATCTCCCTTCCACCCCATCTTGGGAAAGCAGAAAACAAGTCAACACTTTGAAGCGGACGCCCATGCAGCCAAGGTCCTCACCCTGCCTGCTGTGGGTCTCTTCTAACTAAAGACATGCATCCTGAACACAAGAACCTTCACGCCGTCTCAACCAAGGCCTTCCCCTTGCATCTTTTCTGAGAAAGCCACCAGACAACATGACTGACAAGTGAGACCCTCATGCGGCTCTTCCCATCTCTATAGCCGCCTCGGATCTCATTCGCCCCATCACACCGAGTTCAAGAAATCACTAAAAAAAAAAAAAAAGACCTGGTCATGGCCATAATCACTGCCATGGCCATCTTCACTCCGCCAACATTCACCCTTCCACGAAGGATCAAGGGTGGTAAGCCAACACAAGCAAGGAAACCCTGTCGTCCTGATGATCATAAGAGCTGCATTGAACCTCAGCTTAGCCTCACTGAGGAAGGCATTCCGGATTTCTTTTTCGCAGCACACATACTGTCCACTGATCAAGGAAGGCCAACAACTCATCAACGGAAACCTGCTAACTTCGGAAAAGACAGACCAAGACTTCGCCGATGAACCACCATGGTTCCCCCTGTACTCTTCCAGGGAAGACCCACGGTGCACACGGGAAATTAAAAGTAACAAAAAGTCGAACCCACCAACGACTCCAGTCATCCTTCATCCTTGGAAAACACCATAAATTCAACCGCGGCAAGCCATGGCCGTGGTGAGATCCTGTGAGGAAACACCGTAACTCTCCTTCCTCTCCAACCACTCCTATGGCAAAACATTCTCCACATGCACCAATCAGTTGCACCGTTCAAGTTTGTCTCCACCATCCACAAGGCCCAAGACTCACGATGGTTCCGTGCAAAGAATCAACACTCAACGAGCACAAGATTTGCCATTGAGCCCATAATTTTTGTAATGATGGTAAAGACGGCAAAAAATAAACATCCAGTCAACACATGAACCCCAATCATGAAATCCAGCACTCTCCTAGTAAGACACAGTACGGTCACATTTCCTTCGTCTGGAACTTCCTACCTAGCAACATCACAGCAAAAAAAGATCAAGACACCGAAAAGAAAGTCATCACCACAGGCCTCTGCTATCAGCTCAGCTTACCTCCTTCACTTCATTTAGCGTGACGTCCTTACTCGATCCACCGTACATGGAATACGATCAACATATCTCTGGCTTCCCCAGTTCCCACTCAGCCAAACCAAGACATCGTCCCACCTATCTACCTTCTCTCAAGAACAATCTTTACACTGTGCAAGAAGCATACGACATGATCAAACGCATGCTAAAGCACAACCCCAAACATGAAATCTAGCGCTCTCCTAGTAAGACACAGTACGGTCACACTTTCCTTCGTCTGGAACTTCTCACCTAGCAACATCACAGCAAAAAAAAAAAAATCAAGACACCGAAAAGAAGGTCATCACCACAGGCCTCTGCTATCAGCTCAGCTTGCCTCCTTCACTTCATTTAGCGTGCCGTCCTAACTCAATCCACCCTATATGGAATATGATCAATATATCTCTGGCTTTCCCCAGGTCCCACCCAGACAAACCAAGACATCGTTCCACCTATCTACCTTCTCTCAAGAACAATCTTTGCACTGTGCAAGAAGCATACGACATGCTCAAATGCATGCTAAAGCATCACCCCAAGCAGAAACACAGCCACGCATGCATTTCACCTGGCTCTCCAATCGACTTATAGTCCCTCTCACCGTGGCATTGTTTGGGACCAACGGGCAACTCCACAAATCCTCTTTCGCCCCACCAAACCTTCCAACTAATGGATCGTGCCATGAGCGATTTCCATCATAAGTTGTAGACCCCAGACCTATGGCATCAATCACGCCTTCTTCTCAGCAGTTCCACACCACACATAGGGTCACATCCGCAAAAAGCGAAGCAAGCCGTAAGCAATCTCATCCATCTCGGCTTTTCTCCGCTAAGGAACTCCGGCCCTCTCCAGCGAAAACTTCCGCCAAGTGCTCTCTCTTTCCCTGGATTTCCGCCCAGTCATTGACACTCAATTACCCGTCGTCAGGCTCAAATGTTGGAAACAACATTGACTATGCCTCAACCTCGCATTTAAAGACGAGTCCCAACCTGTCCCTTTTGATCACTCATCACGATCTTCCAGTGGTCACCTTGATGGAATAAGATGTCGTTGGTCAAGCCAATTTGAGGAAAGTTTAAAAAAAAAAAAAACCCTTCCACCAATCCTCTTTTGCACCTCCTCAAACAGTGGAAGACACAATCCCCGATTGCCTTCTCTGCATTCCTGCCTCTCCGAAGCCTGTCCACTAGATTCAGTTTTGGTCCACGCAACAGCAACCTCAAATAACGGACCTCATTCGGCAAATCATCCACGGATTGGCCCCATAGATTTTTGACGTAACAGTGGCAGACTCCTTAGGAAAGGTGAACCGATGGGTCGACAAAGGACCCCATCTCGTCCTAGTTGCGAGAACTAGGTTTTCTGTTTTCAACCCAATGACAAATGCGCCGCAAGCCAAAGAAATTTCAACACCATTCCACATTCCGAAATTCTCACTGCTGTGCTGAATAGGGATGTTGGAATAACTCTTCCGAAACCATGAAAACTCTGGCATGAATTCAAGTATTTTCTCACTTCCACCAAAGAGACCTGCTTCCAAACACAGAACGTCCTCAAGGATAAAAAGAAAGGAACCTTTTCATCAAAAACTCACCTTTCATCAACTTTTATCTGGAAACACCAATACATTGGCTCGATCCCAGCAACAAAATCTCTCCTAAACCATGCAAAGTAAGACTCGAACCTTGAATATTGGCTGAGCTTACCTGCACAACTTTCACCTTCATAACTTAACCACACAGCACCCAAGGCCATTCACCAAAAAACAGAAGGATGTATCAATTCTGCTGTCCCAGTAACAACTAGAAAAGAGCAGGGACTTTTCTCTTAATTCATTCATCAACAAGAAATCTGAATAAGGAAGTAGAATCAACAAACAACTCGTCATCAACGTTCAATCAGCATTCGTCCAGCATAACGTCAAAGATAAACAATCAACAGCGACGGTCACCCAACAATCAACAGGAAAACCTGCCAGCCCCAGAACCGACGGCACCTACGACATCAACAAACTTGACAACGTCAACAAACGAAGATGAAGAAAGAAGAATAACCTTACCTCAACCTGCAAGAACCACTCCGAGATTCGCATCATAATGAGAGGTTCAACTTGGTTTCGTCTTTCCCAAGTCTCATGACGAACCCCTCTGATTCCCTCTGAACGGAAGGTGTCTTTTCTTTTCAAAAAAAAAAAAAAAATTGAAACCCATTCAAAATTTCTCTTAACTTTTCCCAATTAATTTTATTAAAAGCAACTCTATCTTCGAACCTTCACGTAATGTTCAGGGAGTCTGTGACTCCAGGAGACGCCAGCTTTGGAACTACACGCCAAGAAAGTACCCACCACCATTTTGTCGAGGTCTAACTATGAATAGAAAAATTCACAGGTAATGTATATTTCCAGTGGCAACAAAAAATATAAATTTGCTGACCCTCCCCCTTCTGGCCGGTTGAAATTAGTTTGTGTTTGTTGCTAGGTAAATATACATTACCTCATATACCCTACCTCCCCTCTTGAGTCACCTTCTTGAAATATCGAGAGAGCACAAAGATGCCGAGCTTTCGCGGCTTAATCTTTTAAAGAAGGAGTGAGCGCATGCACACTTGAGTTACCAAGCTGGCCGGATCCAAACAGCTAAAGATCTCTAGGATGAAACAGCATTAGGAGAACATAATTCAAAAATTCTCAGGTAAATGTACATTTTCCTACGCAAAAGAAACAAATTTCAGCCAGCCCTGGCTAGGGGGCAGGCATATTTATGTTTGTGCTGTACTACCCTCTTCCGTGGTTACACGGTTGGCAGGAATTTGGTGCAGCGCTCCCAGAAAGGCAGAACCCTAGGCAGGTGCCTTGCTCAAAGCAGGTATTTTGACACCGATTCAGTTTGTCGACTGGGCTACCACAATAGTCTTTGTGCCTAAACCAGAAGGCACAGTGCAAAGCGTAGGAGACTGGTCAGCAACTGTGCACCTTCAACTCAGTATTGAACACTATCCACCTCCTACACAGAGGAAATATTTTCATATTTGGTTGTGAGTGATTTATTTTTAAATTAATTTGTGTGATGCTGTCCTACAGTTTAGGCTGGACTATAGATCTAAGCCAATGACTTAACACTTACAAATGTGTCTTTCAGTGGAAATGTGTGCTTCTTGGATGTGATTCTTCTCTTAGAACGTAGAGGCAAACGGATCAAACTCCTAAAACTTAAGAGTTTCGTGATGACATCCTGGTTGGGAACAAGGCTGCACTGAACAAATTCACTTATCTCGACACCCTTAAAATTGTTCTGACCAAATTTCAGGATTAAGGTTTAAACATCTTTAAAAGAAAAATGCTATTTTAATATGCTCTTACGTTTATGCAAGGAGGGGGGGTTAGGCAAATTCGACCACCGTACATTGTGCATAAATATTTCCAAAAGAAGCCCTAGTTTAAAATTATTAACTCTAAATTTCTAATTAGTTATGCCTAAACTTGACTATCACTTGCCCATTGTCACGTTTGGAAACTTATGAAGGTGCTTTAGCTTTAGCTTTTGAGAAGTTTCAGCACTTTTTGCATATAAGATAGAGTAACAGCCAGTATCGTGCACAAATATAACTACACTACGTTTCGGGAGGACAACCTCCCGTCTTCAGGTAAAAATAAACTCTAAAACATTAAAAAAAAATTATCGCAGTATCTGCCGAGTCACCAAGTCTACAAAACAAACCATTCAGGCATGGTCAAGGCGTAAAACTTTAAAATTTTAAAAATATAAAACATACCAAATGATACACCATGTTACTGGATGGACGCCTGGAAGTAGAGTCTAAAATGTTAGAAGTTTTAGGCCTTAACCATGCCTGAATGGTTTGTTTTTATAGACTTGGTGACTCGGCAGATACTGCCATGATTTTTAAAAATGTTTTAGTGTTTATTTTTACCTGAAGACGGGAGGTTGTCCTCCCGAAACGTAGTGTAGTTATATTTGAGCATGATACTGGCTGTTACTCTATCTTATTAGCTTTAGCTTTAGCTTTTCGCACTCCCAGCCGAAGCCATGGTGGCAGATGGCGAGAGGGACAATTTTGCTAGGTAAATCCCATCTGAAATTCCTAGGTTCTTTTACATGCCACAATCGACATGAGCACCGAGACATCGCAGGGCCCTTCTCCTCCCGAAAATGCCAGGGGTGGCTGAGACCGGACTCGAACCCGGGACCTCTGGCACAAGAGGCGGTCAGCTTATGAAGGAGCGGCGCAGCTCTCCTGTTTAACATAATACCCATGGCATAAGAATAGCTGGCGAGTTAAGCACTCGTGGCCTTTTATGCCGTAGGCCAGGACCACCTAGGACCACCTAGGACGCTATATGATAAACTGTGTTTACCGGACAAGGCAGATTCATGATTTAAGGCAAGCCAGATGGAATACGTCCACTTTGGGACTATGGGATGGCAGCCACCATAAAGATTGTCACGGTGTGCCAAATGTTGAAAAAACTCAAGTCCGACTAATAGGGATGGGTCGGTAACCGAAACCGAATTTTCGGTTTTTACTGGCAACCGAAACCGAAACCGATTCGGATTTTGTGTCGGTTTTTCGTACGGTGTTCGAAAAATCAAAAAATTGACCTGCTTTTCTAATTTTTTTAAATAATTATCATTTTGTACGTATAAATGACAGTCATTAAAAAGAAAATAGTAGAGGAAAATGGTGCCACAGCTAGGACCATAGTCTATGACGCTGCTGAAAGTGAATGCAGGAGTAAGTTAAAAGTTATAGTAATACTAATGCTACAAGAAAACAAGCAAGAAATAGCTGGTTTGGGTGGATGGTGGCAAAAACCATGGTAGCGAAACCGATACCACAGTTTTGTGTGCGTGAAAACCGAAACCAGAACCGAAGTCAAAAAAATAAAACCGACCCATCCCTACCGACGAGTAGGGTAAAACACTCATAGCTACAGTTGAACTGTGATACTGTTTGCAAAATTTATCCCATGCAGCACAGGCAAAATTTTGAACTAATTTTTTAATAACTATTCGATTTGATAAATTGATGTTTGCATCGTTTTCAAGATATACAGAATTTTCCCATTTGAGGCAACCTGCCCAATATATGCATTGCCTTCGTCGCACAGTACAGGAGTGGTTACGACAGAAATGATGAATTATGGGATGTGTATCTCACGAATCTCATTCAGGTGAGAGCATAGGCGAGAACGGTATGCACCAGGCACCACCATGTTTCTTTTATTATTAAAATTGTTGTTTTAATCTGAAATTGTTGTTATGCTCTTTATAGGTGGTTACAATAATTTTGTAAATAAGATAAATAAATAAATAAATCGATTGTAGGATTGGCCTCTCGCTAATCTCATTCAGACGAGAACCGGAAGTTGGCTGGCGCCATGTTGGCATTACCGGCATCGGCCAAGTGCCGGAAATGATGCTGATTGTGAAGGCTTGGATTGCACTGCTGCTAGTACAATTGCGACCCCCTAGTTGCACAAACATGTCGAACATACAAACGTGATCAAGTGCGCATGTGAGATGGTTAATTTTCGGTCAGCCATGACACTTTTCTGACGAAAGGACCATATTTTGGCCTGAAGAGCATGTAGAGCCTCCCAAAAATAATTGGGAAGAAAATTCCTAGTGCCGTCTTGCATTGTAAAATCGCTTGTATTACCAATAATACGAGAATTTACAAAGTAACTACGACTAAACTACTGGTTCGGTTTAGATAAACTTGATTTCAAAATGACCATGCAAACAGTGACTTTAAATGTATGGATCGAAAATAATGTTCCAAGCACCTATAGGCTAGCCATATCATTCACTTCGTTCACTCTCCTGGCATCGATTCATGCTTCATAAAGTTTATTCAATCCTGCAAAGATTACATAATCGTAGTTCTGATTACCAGGGCGCAGTCATGGTAATTACAATTATGGCTCATAGTTAGTTCATCACAGTCCTTAGGAAACCTGCAGCTCATATACAGTAAATAGAGTTTGTTTACTTTGAAAAGGTTTGCAACGTGGGCTCAGCTCGCTTAATCCACACACCTCTGTGCTTTGGAAACATGAATTATCGACAACCTTTTAAAACCTTCAGGTCTTCTTTATCCATGTATCCAACCAGTTGAAGTTAACCAAATTTTGAGGTCTATATATCATATTGCTGGCATGCGAAGTATGATGCGAAATATCTCGGCATTTTGGGCGTTATTTAAAAAAAATTGGCAACCAAGTTGCTTTCTGATTAGTTTGCTTGCTCGAACTTTGACATCATGAACCATTTTTCAGAGAAGTTTTCACGTATTCAGATCAAACAATCAAGTTACTATGATAAAATTATTCCTGCTCGAAGCATAATTTAATTATCGTTCCTTTGGAGGATCGATATGATCCTCCAAATGATCGTATCGATCCTTTTTATTGTATATGAACTGAAGTTATACTAAAGAATGCGATGTATTAACTGTTAGCGATAACTGCAATTGGCTTGCATCCTAATCTACACCTTATAAGCCCTAAGCCCTAATCCCGAAAAGCGCCTGTATTCCGTGTAACGAAAAATGAAACCGGCCAACAAGCATAGGTTATACCCATGGTTTGCAACAATGCCTAAGAGAATATGGGATTTACACCTCCAAGGATGCCAACAGACTCCGAGCCGAAGACGAGGTTTCTGTTGGCATCCGAGGAAGTGTAAATCCCGTGTAAATCTCCTCGGCATTGTTGCAAACCTTGGGTGTAACTAATTTGTACCCAAGGTCACTTTTTGTGTGCAATAAATTTGTGCCTAAGTTTTTTTTTTCCCTATTTAGTCTTCTGTACAGCCGTACCGGCTGAGAAGACTATTGCAACGACTTTGTCCGTCCGTCCATCCGTCGCTTTTTTCAACTTCGCAACGGTACCAGAAATTGACGACCGCTGTTTACAACGTTCGATTCAGTGTTAGTTAAATAACATGGCAAATTAAAACATCGTTGCCTCCTTATAGCTAATAGACTTCTTCGACGTAACTAAATTAAATAATAACATTTCATCGTCGAATTGAAATCCTGAAGATTTGTGTTAACGCAGCCATAAAAACAAAAACATTTTAGCTTCGGTTAAAAGAGTCTTGTCGCATTGTTGCATGAATGCATATAGGCTTACGATCGAACCAAATTCGCCATTAGCCCTATCTGCTACTTACGTAACCAAAACTGCCGTTAAAAAAATTAGACCTAAAAAATGAAAATTAGATCTAAAATCACGTTACCATGGCAACGTCAATAGTTGCTACGAGTCGCTGCTGCAGCGTTTCTCCTGTCCCTTCCCTACTACCACTGATCTATATTTTGCTACGTTGCGCATTACGTTGTATTCTGTAACTGTGTGCGCGGAGGCATGCCGTGATGCAAAAATGAATAGGCTTACTGTATACAATCCAAATATCTCCGTTAGTTTCTACTTAACGAAATTAAAGTTGTAAATTAGGCCTAAACGCTGACAATTATGCCTAAAACGTAAAATAAGCTTAAAAGCTAACACCTTTGTAACGGGCAATTCTGATGGTTACTGTTTTTAGATTATATAATAGAGATAGCTGTTGTAGTGCATGATAGAGGTGTTTGCCTCAACATTGGAAGTGGACGAACTGTACAGAAGACCAATGCGACTAGATAGTCGCTGTAGCCCCTTGTTTTTCTTTTGTTTTGAGCCATTTTCTGTGTGGTTTGTTTATTCATTGGGTACTGGCCCGTAGTCGTACGCCCACAACATACTAACAATACAGCCATACAAGTAAAACAATAGAAGTAAAACAGAACATTACTTAGTACCACCTTCTGTGTAGTTAGTTAGTTAGTTAGTTCTATTATGAGAGTTTACTCGGCCCTAACGCCATACACTCTGCCCTACACTAAACATGCTAACTTACGGCTAAACAAGGAAACACACTACACACCGTCACCGTGTGTGGTCAAAGGGTCAAAGGGTTTTAGCGAGCGTTAACCGCACCCGTTCATCTACACGACGAAGCCCTAAGGCCCTATGTCTGCAGCAACCGGAATGGATTCCCAGGAGGTCACCCACCCAAGTACCAATCGGGGCCAATGCTGCTTAACTTCGGTGATCTGACGGGAACCGGTGTTTCCAGCACTGCAAGGCCGCAGAGCCGTGTGTGGTGATTTCCATTGCAACAATACTTGCTGCAACAATCGATTCTTCAAACATCGGTGATGCAGTAATTATTATACCAATTAGCAATGAGTAAGAATCAGCTAACAGTACGTGCGCGTGTTTCGAACGTTCATTGTTGACCAATTTTTCATTCGTTGTGTTGTTAAAAGTAGCAGTAGCTTGAATCCACTCGAGTCAATCGGCAGTCATTGGAGTGAGCTAGAAGCTGTCGTTAATGTGGGTGAGTTAAATCTTAAGCCTAGTATCCGGAATTTTTGTTAAATAAAATTTCGTTAGGCTACACAGTTTCTTGGTTTGAGGTTGAGTTGAACCATTGGCGTGCTTTTTTGTGGTCCAAGATAGGCTTACAGTCCAACCCACGGACCAACTGTATTTCCAGCGTACGTGTATTTTAAAAAGGGAAATGTTGAATTTAGTTGGAAATATTAATTTAGTTGCAAATTATAATTTGTGGGACATTTGGTAGTTTTCGTATCGTAGTTCCTGCATCATTGCATTTTTACAAAAGGACTGATATATCGGTAGATAATGTTAAGATGTTAAGTTATTCCTACATTTTTGAACAATGAAATGTTAAGTTATTCTCCTACTTGTATGTATTACACTTGTACTCCACTTATCCTCCACTTACAACAATCAATCTTCGCTACAATCGAAGTTGGATGCATAGTTTGCAACAATCAACCATGGGTAAACCCACTTTAAACCTGTGGGGCACGAGGCTTGTCACTGCTATCGTTGCGTAGTGGTCAGCAACAATGAGACCTCTGTTAAACAATGAAACTTAATTTAGACCAATCAAACCAATAAAAGAAGTAATATTATTAGCCAGAAAAAAAAAATATTGTTTAAACGATGCATAAACCTCGGGCACAAAGCAATGGACGATTAAAATTACAGGATTAGAGAAACTCGGTTAATATTCAAAATGCGAAAAAATACACGTACGGGATACGCCTTCGGCGTAGCCAGCCAAACATAATTGTTTAAACTATACTTGAGCCCGCTGAGTGAGTGAGTGGAGCGAACGAAAATCAGGTTTATTAGCCAACGAAAAACCGATGCAAAAACCGCTGGCATAAACCGCTGGACGATTAAAATTAAAGGATTAATAAAACTCGGTTCAATATTCAAAACGCGCAAAAATACAAAGTCGGGATACACGCCTTCGGCGTAGCCAGCAAAACATAATTGTTTAAACAATGCTTGAGCACGCTGATTGAATGAGCAAAGCAAACAATAATCAGCGTTGGTTAGCCTGTGTGCGTAACAATACACAGTCGGGGCACATGACTTCGGCGACAAATACGATAGATCAAACATCCCCATGCTGTAAACGGTGAATGAAACTCAAGATCAGTGCTAATATGAAACTCAAGATCGTATTGTTTTTATTATAAAACAGTCAGCATAGCTGGGCTGGCACTTATAATAATCAGGACTATGTCTATGTGATGATTGGAGGATCGAATAAACTGTATGAAGCATGGATCGACACCAAGAGAGTGAGCGAAGATGGCTTCATCTTTAATCGTGCGTTTTTAATGATGTAGATTAGCCATATTGTTTGCTTCGTTTACTCTACGGGCGTCCATTCCTGCATCATGCAGTTTATTCGCGCAACAAAGTATAACTCGATTACTTGGACTATAGGACACAAGCTAATTGCAATTGGTGGTCATGATGGCTGAGCGGTGAGAGAGCTCAGCCTGGTTGCTGGAGGTTTGCGGATCTGCACGAACCCCTGGAAAGGGGAATTTGCAAAGTCCCCGCCAGGACTGCCGGCCAGGGTAGCGTGAGAGGCTACCATGCTCCTTCAGCGGTTATGGGAACTATTCTGAGCAATTCTGGCCAGTCTTTCTTACAGGGGTCCTGTAAGATCTTGGTACAAGATCCTGTAGGATCCTGCCAGATCCTGCCAGACCCTGTAGGATCTTGTACAAAGATCTTACAGTACCTTACAGGATCTTGTAAGTTTTGCTTTTCCTGTACGAACTTAAAGAATCTTAAAAGAACTTAAAGGATCTTAAAGGATCTTACATAGGATGCTCA
Source organism: Lithobius niger (assembly GCA_023313725.1). Lineage (NCBI taxonomy): Eukaryota > Metazoa > Arthropoda > Chilopoda > Lithobiomorpha > Lithobiidae > Lithobius > Lithobius niger. The sequence continues at coordinate 17,293 of JAHWFP010193371.1, forward strand.
AATGGGCTGTCATACAGCGTGACTTCGTAATCTTACTCAAATCGTTGGAGTTGCCTTAGACCCAGAGGACTAGCGGTAAAAACACCCACGCACATTGTGATTTTTGACAGAGCAAGCGAGTGGAGTGAACGAAGTAGAGGCCTATATATAACGGACACCAATGCAAATTGGTTGGTTGGTTGATTGGTTTGTGGTCAATGTGTAGCCGAAACGAACAACGGGAATGGAATGAAATTTGCCAAATTACTTGAAAGCCAGAAAAGTAATGATGAGCTAGAATTTAATGTATATTGATGAATTATTACAGAAGAAATTACCCTTTTTCGAATATGTCGATCTAACACTTGCCATTGCAAATTTCGAGTCCAGATAAATTAATAAATTCCGACAAAGCATGCACCATGCTGCTGGTAATCAATGAACTTTGAAAAAAAAATGGCAAATTTAAATATCATTGCTTCCTTACAGCTAACAACCTTTTTCGACCCAACTCAACGAGATAATAACGTTTGATTGATGGATTTAACCCCTACAGAAAAGCAGGCAACCGTAGAAAACAAAAGGATTCCGTGAACGATACATATTCGCCTCATTTGAAAAAGAATCCTGTTGTTCCCTTCAACAATAGATCGCTGAAGAAAAATTATAAGACATTTGCCCAATAAATTTGAAAGCGTGATGTTAAGATACAAAAACCCAATCTGATTACATCGAGTTCTCCTGCTGGTATAAACATGAGTCAAAAGCTGCAATTAACTAGTAGTTGGCATATGGTTTAAGCTTAGCTCGGCAAGTTGCTCAGGCTGACACGCTGCTGG
>JAHWFP010193371.1:18120-34260 GCA_023313725.1 Lithobius niger
TGGTTTAAGCTTAGCTCGGCAAGTTGCTCAGGCTGACACGCTGCTGGGGTATAACCGAGGACGTGGGGAGTACAATCCTCTTTTTATATCCTGCTAGGTAGATTATACACCTGCTTCTCTACCTTTTACCTTGATAGTAAGAGGATTATTCTTCCCCTAAACCCATCAACTATAGCTAAATGGTTAAAAGAAAAAACTAGGAACAATGTGTTTTTCTCATAGCATTGTTCGAGTATTTTCTTTAGCATCAGTAGGGGAAAATATTAAGTGAAATTCTCAAACTTCTCGTAAATTCTACGAGGTGAAGACGATTTTTTAAGTGGTGGTTCCCCTAATCGCAGAACCCTCACTTTTTGACCGCACGACGGTGCCCCGCCGATGGAAGTCACACCCTCCTCAGTCAGGATGCTTAAATTCTGCCACATTTCATGTAAATTTTAAGTACTCATTGACCCCTATCTCACATATTCGGAAGTAACCGCCACTTCATTAAACTATAGGACGAAAAGTATCGTAACATGTACAATAAACAAATGTAAATCGTCATGAACATACAAACATCAATAAGAACGTTTCGATATGGTCCACGTTTATGTTTGGATGTTCCCATCATGTTCCTCATGAATGTTTCCTACACGTTCTCTCAGGATGTCATAAAAAAAAGCTTTATAGTTATAATTTTATTGATAGGATACAACCAATGTCATCTTGAAAGAACGTGTAGGAAACATTCACACGTAAAGGAGGAACGTGGTCAGAACATCCAAACATAAACCCGTAACGCATCTAAACGTTTTTATTGATGTTTGTGTATATATTCCCGTAACGATTTACATTCCCTTGTTATGTTTTACTACATGTTTAAAGATCAGCCTGTGGGTTGGTACGACGGCAACACTTCCGGTCACGTGAGGTAGGGGTAATGAATGATGCCGCGTGGGGCACGTAGAACTTAAAAGGAAACTTTCAAAATACGAATGCTGAACGCGTTACGAATGTTTAAAAGTTGTTCTAGATCATGATCTAGATTCGTTTGTTGTATGTCTCACGTGTCGGAACGTAAATGAGGAATGCGGTGAGAACGTCCAAACATAAACGTCAAAAGTTCCAATCGTTTTTTATTGATGTTTGCTAAGACGATTTACATTCGTCTAGTGTATGTTTTACGACATCTTTAACGATCGGTCTGTGGGCTGGTATGATGGCGACGCTTCAGTTCACGAGGTGGAGATTAATAATGTCACATGGGGAACGCAGAATTTAATGGGAACCTTCAAAATATGAACGCTGAACATATTATAAACGTTTTAAAGTTGATTGCATGTTCCCAACATGAATTAGATTCGTTTATTGTTTGGCTGTATGTTCCCATGACGATTTACAATAGTTTATTGTACTTTTTACGATATGCTTAAAACGATGATGGCGCTTCCGAACACATGGGGTGGGGGTTAATGAAACCCACTTAGAATTTACGTAGAATTTGGTAAAATTTACAAACCTCAAATCACGGCATCATGTAGAATTTACGTGAAATTTGGCAGAATTTAAGCTTCCTGACTGAGAAAGGTGTGACTTCCCACGGGCAGAATGACGTCGCGCAGTCCAAAAGTGAGGGGTCGCGTGGTTAGGGGAACCACCATTTAAAAAAAATTGTTTTCAACTCGTAGAATTTACGTGGAATTCAGTAGAATTTGTGCACCCTGGTTGGAGAGGCGTCAAAAAAGTGGAGGTCACGAGGAGGGCATCACATGATTAGTGACCACCATTTTTTTAAAAGTTGTCTTTATCTCGTAGAATTTACGTGTAGAATTTACACTCCCTGACTGGGTGGGATGATTTTGTCCGATTTCGAGAGGGGGTGTCCAACTGTCCATGGGGTCCCTTGGGTGAGGATCACATGCTGTGAGGTCCGAGAGGGGAACACGAGAGGACATGGTTTTTTAATTGCATACATCACGTAAAATTACATGGAACTTGGTAGAATTTACATGTTATGTAGTCGAAAAGTGGGGGTCACAATAATTGGGAGATTCCGTTGGGTGGGGAATCATTCATGGCGTTGACACATGTAAATTCCACCAAATTATGTGAAAATCGTACCAAATTTGGTGTAAATTCTTCTAGTTCATACTTTTGGTGGCGCTGTTGTGGGTGTTCAGGGGTAATGACATTGCTGGGGGACCGAAAGTGGAGTCATTTCAAGGTGGGAGGGCTTTACCTTTGACCACCCACAACATTCACATTTGATGTTGGCTGACCCAGTTTAACCTTTGACCCGCAGCCTTTAACTCACATGACCCCAGAAGCAACATTGTCCAACATGACGGCACCCATATAGCGTTAGCCATCGTAGGTCACGTGACCAGATGTGATGTTATCCAAGGTGGCGTTGGATCAGGCTCGGACTGGCCACAGTGCCATCGTGCCAATGGCACAGGTGCCCTTTGGCTACCATACTTTCGGCGCCCCTTTAGTAGTCTATTTTTTTCTCCTCCCCGCCAAAAAAATGAATGGTTTTGGATTCCATGTTCACTGGTAACCTTTTCTTACAGGCACAAATTCCCTCACTCCCCTTAATTATGTTTTTAACGCATTTTTTACACCCCCCCCCCCCAAAAAAAAAAAAAACACTCAAAAACTTTCAAAAATAGCACAACTTGAAATATAAAATCCAGAATTGACAACAGACTATGAAAATAAGCAACGCTTCTTGAGCTCTACACCCGGACTTTGCTTGTACTTTGGGAGCTTATAGCGCTTCCCAAAACCTCTGGACGGTTGGAGGTACCATAACGTCATCAATTTCCTGTAAAACGCATGGCGCCCCTCCCTAAATGGCACAGGCGCCCTTTCCTACCCAGTCCGACTCTGCGTTGGATCACGTTGCCGGTAGTGACATCATCCTAGATGTCGACACCCATAAACTTTGACATTTGGCCATTGATTCGTAACCTTTAATCCATGACCTTTGACCTTTAATCTATGACATTGGACTTTTGTTGACGATTTGGCCTTTGACGACCTTTGATCCATGGTGTTAACCTTTCAGTTTGATCTTTGACCTTTTATACCACTTCCGGTGCACCTTGATCTTTGATCTTTTGGTTTGACCTTAGACCTAGTGATGTCATTTCCACGTTATCTGGATCATGCGACTGAAAGCGACGTCATCGGGAGTCACCTGATCTGAAGTGACGTAACCCGGGGACGGTTTGGACCTATGACATCACTTCCAGGGAGGGGTCAGTTTCACCTTTGGCCTACGACGTCACTTCTGGTTTGCGTGTATGTGATGCTTAATATAGTACTTTTCCCTACTAGTATTTGAAGTATAAGGAGAGGAGGGGGAAGTTTTAATAATTTGCATGAAGCTATGATATCACCGCTTTAAACGGCCATAGTGCCACTAAAATTGACAGCTATTGTCACTGCGAGTACCTTGAAATCACTGATTAACTGAGGTCCAGCTAAATCATTCGTTTTAAATTCTGATTTCCTTTAAAAAAATATCAATTTTATTGAGAGCTCATCTACTCCTATAGAAAGCGTGGAAACTATCAAACAGTATCTGAACATGGCTGAACCGTTCACTATTGAACACTGTATCGCTAATTACAAATTTTAATGAATATGGGCCCATCATGGCCACTACCTAGAACAGTGTGTACTCTGAGATTTAAATCACGTTCCAGAACTAAGATTTACTCACCTATCCCCACGAGAACTACCTCCACCTTGGTAAAAGAACTACCATCTCAGAAATGTAGGACTCACACTATGCATAAATTCATTTAACTCACCTTAGTTCAACAAACTGGTCTGAATCAGCAATCACCATGTCAGAAAATGTCAGGTACTGACATGAAGATCAGGTTGGACTTTCCAACAATGTGAGTGTTTTTGGCCGATTTTTTTGGTTTAGCCGATGATGGAAGCGATGCATCTCCAACCGCAATATAGACCCATGTTTTACTTCAACGCTGAAATGTTCGCTGTGGCATTATCTCATCTGTTGGGTTTCATGGAAGATCATATTGTATGGAATTCGCCATACTTCAGTGTTGAAGACAGCATCCAGTGACAATCCCATATTCAGAGCAACGAACGTTGATGTTGGCAGGATTTCTAGAGACTGCGACTAGGCACTGGCAGTCTCCTCTCATATTATGATGAAATTAACTTTTTATTGGTACAAACAACAAATTTTAGTTTTGGGAATATTTGCGTTCAAATAAAAAAAAAGTACTTCTGAATTTTATCACATGGACTTCGGTAAAACTGCAGTGATCGATGAGGACTGGATAATTTTTGGGATCGTTGTTTTGTACCTTTGGATCCACCAAGGTTTTAAAATCATAAAGTCATTATTAACATACTCATGCAGTTCGTTACGGTAGAAGATTAATTTGATGCAAGGGATGATCGGATGCCTGCATCCATAAACCTGTTCGAAAAGCTAAAATAAACGGGAGAAACATTTCCTATGCAAACCAGGGAAGCCCTAAAGAATTCGGTTTGCCTAAAGGGTCGAAGCGAACAAATTTGCTTACACCTGTATCGCGCAATAGTCCTTGACGATTGTCTGGCTCATCCGGGTCGCCATTCCCTGAGGGATGCTTTCCAAGGAATACCTTGTAACAGGTATTCCCCACAGGGTTTTGTAGGCCAAAGCAATCCCTCTGGGTTCCTAGATACCTATCAGGTTAATGTTAAGTTCAAACTATTCCTAGCACCAATAAAACATTATACTTACATTTTCAATACATAATTATGAAGGCAATACATCATGTAGACTAGAAAAATAGCAAATAATTAACACTCAGAAATAGGCTGACTTCAGGCCTACATTAGATCTGAGGCCTACGAACTCCTTCACCGGTACCCCACCCAGCTCGTCCTTGAAATTGCCGAGGACTAGCTTGTTCTCGATGCTGAAGAAGGGATGGGTGGGGTCGTAGTTTAATGTGTCGAACAACTCGCTCCGATCCTCGGCCATGTCCGCGTAGACGTCTTCCGTCTCAATGGAGTAAAACAGGCTGTCTGTGTCCGTGTCCGTGAAGAGCAAGAACGCTTTGTCTCCGTACTTGGGTTTCATGTACCCGTACTGGAACTGGTACATCAATAGCTTCGAAAGCTCTAGGATGGTGAAACCGGAATATATGGGGAGGTCGCAGTCGATCATCCTGGCCTTCAGCAGTATGGAGATGAGGCTGTCGTTAAGAATTTGGAAGGAGTCATCGTGAGGAAATGAGGTGTACTTCACCGACTTTCCCACTTTGCTGGCGAGTTTCACGGACACTCTGTTCTGCTTCTGCTCCAGAAAAGTTTTTCTCGAAGTCGTTCGCGGCAGCCTGTCTTCTTACGGTGTTTCCCTCGATGTAGGGTTAAAGCCAGACCGCCTGCTTGAAGCCCAGAATGCGCCGGATACGACGAAGAGCCATTCCTTGCTGCAGGTAGAACTTAAGATTCCGGTAGTGGACGATGTATATCCGCTTGTTCAAGATGTTGGAAGTCAGCTTGGTGGTTGGTTTCGTCGTGGCAGATTTCGTCGGCTACCCTCTCGAAGAACGGCGAAACCATTGAAGGATCGATCTTCAACGATTCCAGAGCCAGCGGGTAGTCATTGTGAGCATCGTGTAACCCGGGAGGGTAGTCGAGGTCTACTTCCAAGATGTAGCCGTAGTCCCCGTCGTCAGACACAGAGAAGACATTGAAGGCTCGAACTTCCTGTTTGGTGAGCCACCTGAAGTTTCCGTACGGTAACTTCTGGATCATGGTCCACCCGTAGATGTTGTTGGCATCCAGGTAGATTAGGAAGGATCTGGGATGCTCTGGGTCGAAGGTCTCGGGGAAATAGCGGTTGTTCGCAGCAACATAGCGACGAGCGATGTACGAAAGACTGCCTCGAATTCCGGAAGTGATGAAATTATGCTTCATGGCATGGGTGAACAGTTCTAGTTTGGCTTTAGTTTGCCTAAGTCCCGCGCCCCAACTGAAACCGGGTGCGGATAGGTAGCAGCAGGGGTCGAGACGAAAAGGTTGGAGGGCGATAGATAGTTCTCGAAGCCATCAGCGAGGAGGTATACGTCCGTGAGTTGGTATACAGCGTGGTAGGAGGTGAAGAGCTTGACGGCCAACTTGTCCCAGACAGTCCGGGCATGTCAGTATTCCTCTTTGCCGATTCCCTCCTCTTTAACCTTCGAATAGAAAGCCTCTCTAGGCGGGAGCTCCGTTTCCTCGAAGACTTCCGTTCCGGTGACGTGTTCGTAGGGATAGTGGCCTTTCTGGGTTAGCAGGTCCATTACGGTGTCCGTGTCGGGTCGGGTAGTAGAAGTGTTGGTGGAAGTGGTTGAAGTGCTAGGCTCGGTCTCCATCACGGAGAGGGTTGAAAACTGTTCGCGTAGAGAAGACCGTTCTAGACCGGCTCGAAGAATGGGGAAAGTGCCAACAGCACTCTTCAGGTTCATGACGAGCGTCGCCAGGGACGAGGCCAAGAAGTTCAGGCTGTCGATGAACCGGATCGTGATGATGAGATGCTTCTTGGGTACGTTGGGGAGAGGGTTGGGGGAGGGGTTTCAGGTTCACCGACATGCTCTGGAATCGCTCCGCATTCCTGGCAATGGCGTCGACGCTTCTGGTAAATTTCTCCGCAGCCGACGTCAGTAGATGCATGTTGTAGCCTTCCAAATTGTGGAACACCACGGGGATGACGCTGGTCTGGCTCGCCGACAAGTTGCACTTGTTGTGCGCCGCACCACGGTACTTGCCGGGAGGGAAATGGTTGTGATCTCGAACCTTCATCTCTTCTCGTGCTTTCTTTTGCGAGGTGTACAATCCCGGGTAAAAACCTTGTCTGCAGTACTGGCAGTTCTGGGCCAGCAGGAAACGAGCCTCTTCCTCTTCGGTGACGGCAAGAGGTCGAGGATTGGCGGGCCTCTTCTTCGACCGACATCATGAAATCTTCCACCGCATCGAGTCCAAAGTGGTATTTCGAGGTGATGATTTCCCCTTTCGATCCGATGACGACGTACCCGAAACTGCAGGGCACGTGCTTGTGGATGGGAGTCGTCGAACTGCTGGACAAAGTGGGTAGAGGCCCCGACACGGGCTGGAGCAAGCACTCGAAGTCGGCGTAGATCATCCACGGATGCTTGTTTTGCCGACTGAAGTGCTTGAACTGTAGGGTGTTTGCGCCAAAGCTGGGGTACCACAACCACTGGCTCGGGTTCAGGGCGAAGCATTCTGCGTGATGTTTCTGGAGGGTGATCTCCCTGGTGAACCCCGAGAAGCAGTTCCGGCAGAAAAACTTCTTGTTATGGCCGACATCGGTGAACCGAAAGAATCCGTCGAAATCCATTATGGCGCAGTAGTAGTAATTGGGGCTGCCATCATCGTCGTCCTCGGCCAGAAACAGCAAGTCGATGACCAGACGACCGACCATGGACTTGCAGACTCGGATAGGGTGAAGTCTGAATTCCATGGTGAAGGTGATCACGTTGATGGCGAGACCTCTATCCTTGATTTCGAACTCGACGATCTCATTAAGCCCCACCAGGTACCGAAGCATCGAGTGATCGAGGGTATCCATCCACTGGGTGTAGCGCTGAGGATCCACAATGAAGCTGCTATGAATCGCCGCCAACACGGAGTACTGGAATCAGCGGTTGTCCGTCCCGTTCTCCATGTTCACGACGAACTGGCGCTTTTTCCTTAGCTGTACCAGAGGGGAACGCAGGAGGATGCTTGGAAAGGGTCATACTTCCCCACCTTGATCCAGAGATTCGTCACGGCGTCGACGACCCAGCCGCTGCCCTTCTCTGCGAAGGCGCTGATGGTATGATGTATCTTCTCGTAGGTCACATTGAGTAACGTGGGGATGTCGTGGGTGGAGGGAGCGTTGGCGTAGAGGCTCCAGAACCCGACATTGAGGTTTTGTCCGGCTCTGAAAAACCTCGTCGTCCAACAGATTTGAAATTTACAGGAAATTAGGCTGGTCAGGCAGGCGAATAACAGTCGGGTGATGGCGGGGTTTGGCGCAGGACGTGTGGCGTACGGGATCGCGGAGGACAGGGGCATAACCGTCGTCTGGCAAGAAGTCCTTTTCGTAGCACTGGAAGCTACCCTCAAAGGCGTCTTTGCAGGTTGGCGGTTCCACGGTGCAGTCGTTTTACCCGGTCTCCTCGCAGATGGAATGGGATAGGGTACGAGTGAATTCTTCGGCGGTATCTTCGGAGTGGTGGTGGCAGTTGGGTCGGTGCTCGATCAGTTGCCGCTGGTCGGGGAACACCTCCATGCAAAAGCAGAAGGTGAAGGTTGTATTTGCGGACATTTTCGAATCTAGAAACAAGGGTTGAAAACTAAATGTACACTCTTCCCATTTATATATGAAAAAAATTTCTACATATTTTAAGAATGGATTGAATGAACTTACAAACACGTCGGAGGTATTCTCTCGATGTAAATTGGAAAGCGAGAGGCAGTGTGGCGATGCTCTCTCTATGAAATCTAAACTGGAAAGAGAGCGTGCGGGAAAGGTCTTAGCTTTTATATGGGATCAACCGGAAATTGCACCAGAACTGGAAATCACGTGATCGAATAGAATGTTCTTGAACGTTCCAGCATGCATTACGTCATTTGTGGTTGTGACTTATTCCAGCAATTCCAGGTTATCGACCTAACTGTTGAACATATCGTCATAACCCCACCACTTCACCAGGTAATTGGTGTTTCCCCCTGCTTTCCGCGTCTTTAACACCTTCTCCACCAGAAACAGGTCTGGCACGCGCGTCTTTTGTAACTCCTGCTCGTAGAACCCGCCCTAAATACCCTCCACACCGTGATCCCTCAAGGTGTACGTGACGGGACTCGTGTTCCGCACTTTGTCCACCGCGTATACCTCGTTCGTCCAGTTCTGCAGGTAACCCTTATCAAACGTGCTTTTGATGTGGGAGATTCTCACCTCGTCCCCAACTTTAAACTTGGGTTTACCCGGCAACCAATTCGACACTCGAACAGCCGGTAGAACTGTAATACCCGCAACCGCGTCTTTCGGTCTAGCCCCGATCGTCCTGTGCGCAGATCCGTTGTACTGGCATAGAAGTGGGGCAATCAGGTCGAGCCACTGGTAGCTGGCCCTGTGGGTGAACTCGTGCCACATAGCCGTCCACAGGGTCCGGTTGAAGCGTTAGAACATGCTGGCCTTGGTCTCAGAAAAAGAGCGGTAGTGGTTGATACCGCACCGTTTCGTCAGGGCTGCGAACCGGGAGTTGAAGAATTCCTTCCCCTAGTCGGACAGCAGGTGTCTGGGCCTGGACGAGACCAGCATCTTCTCGAAGGCGGTCGCAACGTCTCCCATACTCTTTGATTTGACGGGTTCTGCTCGGGCGTACTAAATATACGCGTATATCTGCGTGAGCAGGTACTTGTATCTCCCGTTTACCGGGGGTACGGAATCATTTCCACGAGATCGATTTACCACAAGTCATCAACGCCGAGGGCCTTCGTTTTACGCCTCGGGTATCAACGCCTAGCCGGTTTGTGCAGTTCTTCGACTAACGTATCCATTCCACTCCTTTATTAATTTATTTTTTATCGTTACCCAATCTCCAACTTGACCTTAACATTCATCGCACCGGCAGCACCCGCAGCGGCCGCATTCTCACCCAACCTCCGGTGTTCGACAGCAGTATACTCCGGGCCTCGGAAGCCAGCTCTTCATCGGTTCGGTGTTGGTCTTCTAAAGCGAAACTGGCGACGTAGGCTAGGTCGTGTCGTTTACAAGCTTCGTCAAGAGTGTTTATACTGACGTCTCCCCTGGCCAGTCTCTTGCCGAGTTTCGTACCGGGCCCGCAGTACCTGTACCCGGGGATATGAAGTTCTACAGGTAGTTTATCGATGATCTTGTTAAACAGGCCTGAATCTTTCTTGCCCCGCTTTCAACCCTTCTGGAACTGAGCTTTCTTGGTCCCGCAGTCCGCGCATTTGCCTTTCAACAACAGGTGGTTATTCGAAGTCGTTACGAGGTTGGAGTCGAGGGTGTCAGTGTCCTGTTTGCACTTCAAGCAGTACATGTTTAAAATGCGTTTCAGCCCTTTATTAAACTGAATAATGAAACTCATCAATTACGACAACCTCGGCGAAACTGTCGGGAAGATCAAGACACCTCGGAGTAATCTTAGATTCCCCAATTCGCTGCGACACATCATCTGCGGTCCGGCCAGGTGCGGGAAGACAAACCTCGCCCTCAACCTCTTCTGCAACGAGGGCTGGTTAGAATACGACAGACTCTACGTATGCTCCAAGACCCTGTTTCAGACTAAGCCTTCGACGAGACCTGCCCGGAAGTCGCGGTGTTCTGCTCGAACAACGAGGAGACACCGCTACCCGAGGAGCTTCTAGACCCTGGTAAGAAGACCGTATTCCTCCTCGATGACTGCATGATCGAGAAACAGCACAGATCAAAAGGTACTCACCTACAGTCGGCACACTAACGTGTACGTCTTTTACCCGTGCCAGACATACAGCAGGATACCGAAGCGGATGGTCCAAGACAACGCGAACGTCCTGATTCGCTTCAGCTAAGATGACGCCAATCTCAGGCACGTCTACAACAACAACGTCGGGTGTGACATGAGCATCGAGGAGTTCAAGCAGACCTACGGGGAGTGTTGGAACTCTGACCAGGACGGATTTCTAGCGAGCGACAAGACCAAACCCTTGAGAGAAGGCAGGTACAGACGCAAGTTGGATTGAGTCTGTTACCCGATTTTGACGTCGACGTTGTCGAGAACGCGTGTGTTTGGGTTGACGAGAATGTGTGTTTGGGTTGACGTGAACGCGAGATTTTTTCCTTCAATAAAAAACCATGGCAACTCGGCATCTCCCGGACCAGTTCTCCAAACAGTTCGAGGCTTTAAAACAGCTTCTCAAGCGAAAATTTCTCGACGTGAAACTCGAAAGGGCCACTTCGGAACATTAAGAGGGCCTTGGAAGCCGCGACTGGCCCCGGTTATAACAGGAAGGAAGATGGAGGAGATACGGAAGACTCGGAATCCGAGCTGACTTTTAATGCCGGAGTGATGAGACGGTTATCTAGCTCTATGGGAGCATTCACGCACGCCTCGCTCAAGCAAATCGAAGCCATGACTCTGAGCGCCCAAATGAGATACTTGGAGGAAGAGACTTCTTTGCTCGATACCGTGCATCTAGGACCGCTAGCTACCGAGTACTTCAGCATGTTCGCCACTAGGGAGATGCTCACTGACCCTAATTTCGGTATAAGGTACGACCCAAAAACTAAACAGTACAAAATAGGTTCCGCAGACGTGGATTCCGAAGGGGACAACGTGGTAGTGGGAGGAAAAAAGTACAGGGGCACCGACGTGTTGTGGCAGTTGATCATGCTCAAGAAACCTGGTAAACCGACCGACGATTACCCAAGTTTTTGGATTATCACGATATTCACAGGAGAAGCAGCGCGGTCTACAGAGACCACGATCCCGAGTCTAAGAGACTGAAATCGAGCACCGGTTACAATTACACGACCTTCATTAAACCGGTGTTTGGCAAGGAGAAGCGGCCCCAGCAACCGATTCGACAAGGGGAAGGATACGTAACGCGCGTTAAGTCCATTAAGCGGCCGGCTCAATGAGGGGAAGGATACCGATTTTACAAAGACCCAAACGATCTGTGCGAAAGACTGAAACAGATCAGGGCTTCAAGAGATGCTGGGAACACCTCACTAGACCAGGAAATAGTACACATTTACGCGGAGTTGAAAGCTAACAGTCTTTTATCAGATGCCGAGCACGGGAAGTTGATCGAAGAGTTTGGGAGATGTTAGAAAAATAACCAATAAAGGGCTAAAGAACACTTTTAAATGCCCAAGACCATTCGAGACACTTTCATTTCGTGCGACGTATGGGAAACGATGCCTTCCTCCTCCATAGTTCCTTCCTCGAACACCGCGAATTTCACCACCAAGTTCTCGACTGTACTGCTCGCGAACAATGTGGAGGGATGGGAGATCACCCTAGTCAACTTGGAAATGTACAACTCCATTCCGAACGTGAAAACTTTCGACTCGGACACGTTTAGGTATAGCCACAACAACGGCAGGGAGTGGACGAAACTCATCATCCCGGAAGGTTCCTGTGAATTAGAAGCGATAGAAAAATACGTCTACGGGGAGCTGAAGAAGCGTCAGCACTGGGATGCCCCTAACAACGCCTTGTACATCTGTATCATCAGCATCCCCAATACTCTGAAATGCGATCTGCATATCACGGACAAACAATACAAGGTAGATTTCTCCGCTGAAAACTCGACAACCGTGGGGAAGTTATTCGGATTCGAGCCCGTAGTGGACGTACATGGTATCAGCATCGTCCAGAACACGGCCAACGTCCTCGACGTCAATTCCGTCTTGGTAAACTGCGATCTGGTAGGCAATTCTTACGTGAACGGGTTGAGGCAACAGACCCTATACTCGTTCTTTCCGAACTGTGCACCGGGATACAAGATAGTGCAATCCCCTCACAGCTCCCGTAACCAGCAATGCCATACACTCAATCAGAATGTGGCTTACCGACCAGGACGATCGTCCGCTGAGTTTGAGGGGAGAGACCGTGATCATGAGACTGCACTTGAGGAAGCCGTAGATGGAATTTTTTGCGCGTATAAAAGGGTATAATTAGTATCCGTTAAATGTTGGACTTCAAACCCAACAAACCATTCCCCACACAGCAACCCCCGCAGCCTACCGAATCCTGAGCTAAACGACGACAAGCCCTGAATCCATCGAACGCGGCCTATCTTGATAGTCTCATCTCCAACGCTAAATGGAGACCGTAGAAGGATACCTAAACATCGATGAGCCTTTTACCCAGGACGAGTCCGTGGTAGAGTATAATTACCACGACTACATCCCGAAAGTCGGAACGAACTTGAACAGCTTGAACTCGGAACTTAGAATAGTGGTTCAGAACCAGGATTTCTTCACCCATCCCCACCGGAGTTACCTGTATGTGAAGGATGCCCTGGTAAAAGCGAGCGACGGGTCGGCTTACATGGCCACTGACAAGATAGATCTCGTGAACAACGCGATAGCCTACCTCTTCTCGAACATCAAGTACCAGATAGGGGACAAGACCGTGGACGAGATCAATCACCCGGGTTTTCCCAGTACCATTAAGGGGATCGTCTCTTATGGTCCGCAAGACCAAGCCCACGTAGCGAATAGGCAATGGTTCCTGGATGGTGCCAGTGCCAGTACGGCCAACGATGGAACGAATACTGTCTTCAAAGACAAGAGAGACGTCCTTCTAAGTGCCCATTCCCTGAAAGGATCCTTCGCTTATACCATCCCCCTCTCCCATCTTCTGGAATTCTTCGAAGATTACACGAAAGCGATTTACGGGGTTCAGCAAACGTTGATTCTAATGCGGGCTGCGGACACGAATGTCATCTTCTGAGACACCGGGTAGCCCCAGGAAAGATAGTTCTAGATCAAGTGTCCTGACGCCTTCCCCACGTAACCCCTTCGGACACGCAGAAGAATAGGCTCTACGGACTCGTGGGTGCCGAAATCACTGTATCCATGGCTTTCAGACACTGCTACTTGAACATGCTTGATTTGCCCACCACGACTAGCTGTACTTAGCGATTGATCACGACGAGTTCTATCGAGAAGCCGAGATATGTAATAATCGGGTTCCAGACTGCAAGGGAAACGGATCAGAAGAAAAATCCGGCAGTCTTCGACCACTGCAGTCTAATGGACGCGCACGTGACTCTGAACTCGGAGCGATATCCCTTTCTCGACATGAATGCGGATTTTGCCAGCGGAAACATCTCGAACATGTATCAAGACTTGTTCCACTTTAGGAAGCAGTATTACTGGGAGCCGGTAACGGGACCCGCTTTCAATGTTTCGACTTTCGGTAAGATCTTTCCCTTGATCTGCATAGAGTACTCAAAACAGAACGAGAGGCTTAAACCGAGCGTGATCGACGTGACTCTGAGATTTAAATTCGGAGCTCAAGTACCGGCCAGCACTCGGTACTACGCCTTGGTTATCAGCAACCGGCTAACGACCGTCAAGTTGGACAGGAGCAAAGTCGAAGTCGTGACGTGAGTGGAGGGGGGGGGGACAGATAAATGAAAAGTACATTAATTATGTATTCCCCAACCCCCCTCCAGTTATCGGTTTCCCAGAAGAGGGATATGCTTTGACAACTCAAGGCCGGAAAAACACCGAGCGTTCGTCTGTCCAACTCTCAGTTGACGCAGAAGACCAACGCATCTCTACCAGTCATCAAAAGGCAGCAGTCGAGAATTCAAAAGGCTCGAACTACGAGCCGGGGATTGAACCTGAAATTCTCGCATACCCAAGTGCGGAAAGGCGGCTTTCTTCCCCTACTCCTCCCAATCCTCGCCGCCCTCGGAGCAGTAGGAGGGGGTGCGGCTGGAATAGCCAAAGCCGTCAATGACTCCAAGGCCAACTCAAGACAGCTCGAAGAAATAAAGCGGCACAATGCCAAGATGGAAGCCCTAGCCGCTTCGAAGACAGGTGGGGGACTGGGAAGAAAAACAAAGTCCCACGGTGTGGTCGAGGGTTTTATCTGAAGCCTGAGTTCCCGTGAACAAGGCCTTAATGAACTTGGACCTCGCCGGATACGCTAAAACGTTGGGGATCTGCACATTTAGAGGAGTTTATTCGAAAGACGTGCTCCCCGCATGTCCCAGAGCGTCCGAATGTGCTGTACTGAACTTGCAGGACTCGAGAGACGGGAATGGAACTCACTGGACCGCGTATTACCTAAAGGGAGGTTGGTGCACCCTGTACTTCGATTCGTTTGGCTTAAAACTGCCTGCAGAACTCTACAGTTACGTCGGAAATATGAAAATTGTCTGGAACCCGAAGAGGATACAAACAGCTGACGAGATATTTTGCGGGCAATATTGCTTGGCCGTACTGTATTATTTTAATGAAGGGTATACTAATCTGTTCGAGGTGGTGGAGCGGCTCGGTACCCGAAGATACGGGGAAACCAAAAAATGAACTTGGCAGCAGCCGTATGATGGAGCGATAAAATGAACTTGGCGACAGCCATGCGATGGAGGGAGAAAATGAACTTGGCGGCAGCCTTGTGATGGAGTCACCGAGAACTGAGGTTTAAGGGAGACCAGATTCCAACCCGTTTTACTCCAGGATCTACCGTTCCCGAGTTATGGCCGGTTAATCGCAAATGAACTCGGTGGCTGCATAGGGTGCATTCGGGGATGTGAATCCCGACCCATTGCGCTCTAGGACCGATGATGTTCTAGGTTCCTGAGTTATGCCCACGGGTCCGCACTTCCTTGAGATGTTGCGCAGGGCTGATTGAAAAACTTTTCACATATAAAGCAAAATCCTTTTATACACGACTTAGCATCTAACCCAGAACTCGAGATGTCGTACCGGTGTGATTTCACCAATCGATGCTGGTGCTGTCCCGAAGATTCAACTCCCCTCTTTCCGAGGCTGCTCGACCCACTGACTGGGGTGAAGATTTTTAGCCAGGAGGAGGCTGCGGATTCGGGCAAAGCAGGAACTCCCCTCATTCCGCAGCTGCTCGACCCACTGACTAGGGTGAAGATCGCCAGGAGGAGGTTATGGCAGCAGAGCCTGCAGAGTTTCAGGAGATGGAGCAGTTGAGGAATCCGTAACTTACGAGTGACTCGAAGAAAAAGGGTGAAAAACGATACCCTTTTTCTTCGAGTCACTCGTAAGTTACGGATTGGTACCCTCCCGAAGCGATTTCTCCCTTCACCTGGCGGCGACGCGACCTGGTTACTGTGAAGTGGGTTAAGCAGGGGGAGGCAAGGGCTGCAGATGATGCGAGGATGTGGTCGTTGCGGGGCGTGGGGCAATGAAACCCGAGGCCCTTGAATTCGAAACCTATAGAATTCAACACCCGCGTCCTAGCGATCGTCCTATTCGGTCCTAAACATTATTAAGCTCACGAACAAAGCGGATTCCGAACCATTCCGGACTAAGAGTAACGGTTCCCGAGGTATTGGGATGGGCCAACTTCCAAAATTGTTGGTACCCGACTTCTCGGGAGGGCCACGCGTAGGGTGCAAGTCGGGGGAACC
>JAHWFP010193373.1:0-11168 GCA_023313725.1 Lithobius niger
AAAAAAAAAAAAACAATTGCGAGAGATTTTAAGCGGTCAACAGAAACAGCAAATTTGACAGAAGAATTTGTGTTCATTTTTAAATACGTGCTTCCAATAAGTATGTGCCTTGCTCTATCCAGTTCATAACTGTCAGCAGTTCAAGACAAAACAACACCGTAGAAAGTAGCTGTTGAGTACATTTTTGTGTTTTCATCACAGAGATCCTGTGAAAGGTTAACAATTTCGAGGAAATATAAACGAGGGTTCCTGCTCACTTTCTTACGAAAACTACGGCATACTGATAATATTTGTAACAAAAACAATTCAGTTTTTTGATAACCTTCGGTTAGTGAGAGATATAACTTTTAATTGGTATTAGTGGCCCCAAGCCCTTCCGACTTCCGTTCACGTGGTAAATTTTTCTATTTTATTATTATAAGTGTGTGGCACCATTAGGCGCTTAGAATTCCAAATGATTAATGATACGTACCTCACACTTTATATCACTCAAGAACCAAAACTTATTAAATAACTGAATTTTTTCTTTTACAAATACTGTCAATATTGTAATTTGTGGGAATACAATCTCATTTTAAAAGCGTAAATGCAGAAATAGAGGACCGGAAAATAAAATGCATTATACAGCACGAAATACGACAAGACAGGACACTCGTTACTGGGGTGCAAAGTAGTAACTACTACGTAGTTTCCGTAAGGACGCAATCTCTGGAATCTCTGGAGCCTCCATGGAGCTGCCTTGCAATCCCTGGAGGTTGATTTTAATTAACTTGCCAAGTTATTTCATTATTCGTCTAGCATCTACATCAGTTGCAATACAGCCAATGTTGTAAAACGGACACAAGGGCCACCAGCCTGCACGAACAATGCCGAATGGCTGGTGACTACGTACACAATCTCTTCTAATAATGAGGGTATTCGAAGATTGTAAACGGGACGATTGTTGGCAATAAACTGAAAACTTACATTTTAATGGATAAAATAATGCTTCAGGTATATGCAACTTAATATTAAACCGCTGGCTAAAAGATCTGTCGTTCTGGACGATTAAAATTAAAGGATTAGTGACACTCGGTTAAATATTGAAAACGCTATTTACTTTCTACCCACAATTAAGTAAATAAAAATGTTGGACCTAGATTAAACTACCGGTAGTAGTGTTATTTTGTAGTACGAATAGTGCAATGAAATCATGGAACGGTTAGCGTAACGAGTGTGTAAACGCCACCTCTGCGATTGGCTCCGAAAAAGAATAAAACAAACCTTTTTTTTTTTAAGTCTATGAAGTTTATAACAATGTTTTTTGTTTTCATTTTTCAACTTTGGGCCAGGTCTTAATGGAAGCATTTTTTTGAATCAGGGTTCAGTCCGCATGTGAATTCAAATATTTTTTATTCGTATTAACGTGGCCTGCTTGTGTGATAAAAATACAAGTTTGAAAGCAAGCAACGAAGCTAAAAGTGGAAAAAAAGGGGAAAAGTACTGCAAAACTTTAAACAATCACTTGAGTCATCATACATACACAGGAAGTCAGGATGTGGCTTTTCCATTTTTCAGAAACATTTCGTAAGAGCAGATAAGACTGCAAAAATAGATCTCCTCCTCTGTTTTATAAGAACTCCCTTATCAGAAACAAGTTTGCTGCCCTTTAGATCGCCACACCTAATTAATACATTCTATTTTCATCCTTCTTGGCCACGTGGAACGATAGATATCACGACTTGGGGGTTTCAACCTTTTTGAGTAAAAAAAAAAAAAAAAACCTCAAAATGTCTTCAATCAATTTCGTATTAAATAAATACACATAAATCTCAGTAAATATTTAGAGGTAAATTGGAAATAAGCCGTCAGCGAAAATTATACACTAGAAATAACTTCGTACGGTAAGCCACTTTTATACACTTACGTTGAACTCCAGTGATTTGACCCGGATTCGAACTGGCTAGCCAGTCCATCACATCACAACGGCCACTTGCCCATTGGACTAAAGATGAGTGTGTATTGATTTGCATTCCCTCTTCATTGCCTTTCACCGAGCACATTCGGTCGAATGGAGTCCTGGTTTGTGACCTTAATAACGGGTTCAGTGAGTTATCTTTATGCCAGTCGGCAAGTGCCTACATGGGTAAAGGTAAATTGTAAATTTGGTGATGGACTGGGTCACATCACTTGAATGAAATGTAAGTACATAAAGGTGGCTTACTGGACTACGTTATTTCTAGTGTAAGATTTTCGTTGTCGGCTTACTTACAATTTACCTTTATATTTTATATTCGTATTAAATATTCAGACCGTTGGTAACAGTTATCAGGCGTTAATTTGAAATCTATCACCGCAACTAGCGATTTGAGGCAAAATGAAACTATCCTTTTGAAGCAAATCTCAAGAAAATTCCCACGAAGTATGGCTGGAGGGCGGGTTTAAGTTTACTTTGAATACGCAAGTCATAATAAATCTCAATAGCGGATCCAGGATGAATTTTTAGGAGAGGCAATTTCGCGTCAGCTATAGGGGTCGAGAACGTAATTTAATCAATCGTGGTCCCAGTACACAAATTTTAGGGGACGGGGGATTGGGGGAGGGAAGACTGAAGCAATACTTATGTAACGCACGTCTGTTTTTCACTGTTTAGCCAGTAAAACAAACGCTTTTAGTACCCACCAATTCCTGTTTCAACTAAAAAGTCTAGGCGTGATAAATTCGTTTTATTCTTCGAGTTTTCTTATTCAATTACTCGATTCTTCATGTCGTGGATTTTTATCTTCAAGCTATATACTGCTATATTAAAAATTGACAAATATTTCTGAAACAGTATAGGGTGGAGAATTAACATTTTTACAGATTTTTGAGTTAGGTTCGTCCTTTCATTCTGCTTTTGTTCTGTTTTGTATTGCTGTAGGCTACAGCAATGGACGAAAGCAAAATGAAACTGGAAGAAAAAAAGAAAAAAAGACGAAACCAACGTAAAAAAACCTGTAATTATGATGTTTTGTAAGTGTTTCTCTGTCTATACAAGGAATCATAACAAATTTCCGCAGTCAGTGACGATGATTTTAGCAGTAGTACTGTATTATCAGCTCGAGTGTCTGATTCGATTTTAGGAGGGGCGATCGCTCCCAGCGTCCCCGTCTGGATCCGCGCCTCATAAATCTTCAGTCATTTCAAACGAAAGCAGCCCGGACAACCCTAAAAGTTGCACTTTTGAGCCCATTAAAGTAGGTATTTTGGTGTTTCATCCCACAAGGCTGGACTAAACCCAGACTACGGGATCAGCCTATCATGAAATGTCATGAAATGTTTATAACTGCAAGGCAAACTATTTTCCGTCAACCGTTAACAATTTGGCCGAAATCCGATGACTGTCAAAAAGATATTATATCACATCATACAAATCCCCACAAGGATAAAGTGCCCGACCTAGTTTCGCCATTTAAAGTAGTGATACCTGAACCAAAATTTATGCAACCACGTTTTTCTTCGAAAGGTTTTTTTTTTTTTTTCACTCAATCTAACACCCAAGACTGACCACGGTTCGGGTCGAAAACTTGGTTGCAGCCGTTGTACCCTCAGATATCACTACTTCCAGTGGCTGATCAATTTATTCTTAAGGAATTATTGTGTGATCCACTCAATAATCTTGAAAAAAATCTCACGCGGTAGAAAGGTACAAATTGTGGAAAAAAATGGGGAAAACAAGAAACCTTTCAACTAGAACTGGTAAGTAAACTTTTAATTGTGACGGGAACACTAAGCCTGGTCCAGCTGTTTCCCTTCACGCAATACACCCAGGTTCTTCTCTTGCCTTGCCTCGCCACTGTTGTCACCGACCATTTACCGTCCGTCATGTGCTTGTAGAATGTCACCATCTTGGTGGTGTTCATCGACTTTTTCCATCTTCCACAAGACTTAGCGCGTGAATTGGGCGATGAGCCTGTCCTCTTGTCCGGGTTTTTATTTTTTTTTATTTTTGCAGAGGTACAGATGTATGATAAGATCTAGATTTAGGGTTTATGTAACATCTCTGTAATGTGTAGGGTAATGACAACCCGGGCCACTGTACTACGACTGAGGTTGACTCTAATGACCTAGCTGTCGACGCGCCGTTAACCCTCAATCCCCATTCCCCCACTACTTTGCATTCGCCAACTGCCGCGATTCAGTAATGAATATGCTATTATAAAAATAAAAATAAAAAGGAGAGATTTTTGAGATCATCCCTCAAACCATTCTATCACAAAGAGACATGAAAAAAAATCTATTTATCTGTAGACTTGTAGTCTTTTTATGCCAGAATGGTGGATGGAAGCACTATAGTGTCCGCGGCCTATATTGAGTTCGTCCCAGAACGACACAGATACTCTCTATTGTATGTTTTTGGTAGCAGAGTGCCTTGTTGACATCCAATACGGTTACAAAAATAATAGCGGCCGTCGATTAATGCCGTCCCCTCCAGGAAAAAGGAACCGCTTATAAAATACCTACAGGACTCAAGATAAACCGCGTACACAATACGCATGGTTTATTGGAGAAAACCGATCAGATCATGGTCAGAATCTGGAAAGGGGACCCTGGCAAAGTTTCTGCCAGAATTGATTAGGGAAGAGTGAGAAACTACCCACTCTTCAGGAGCTGCGGGGCTGACCAGTCTGTATAGAGATATTCTGGACAATCAATTGGCCTGTCGTGACCAGAGATTTTACTGTTTGATCTCGGGAGTCATCCGAACATTCGCTAGATTTTGTAACATATTTTTTTTCAAACTTCATGATCCCCACCAAATTTCCTCCCCCCCTCCCCGATAAATAATGACCAGTCCCTAAACTCCATCACACATGGAATTTTTACTAATTTCCACTCTGTTCTATGCATTCACTTTTTTTTCTGCAATACCAGTTGACGTCAGAGGCGTAGAGCCATACCGTCTGGTGGTGCTGGTGCAGCGCCTGCGTCCGTGCGTGTCTGGGAACCGTCAGTTGGAACTGATAAGTTGGTCCATATTTGATCAGAAAAGGACCAGCCTCGCACCCCACCCACTAAGCAAACAGCTCTTTATCGGAAGAACAACAGCCAAGCACGAGCACACACCGTGCGCCTCTGGCGATAGGGGCGCCGCTATCGCCAACTTTCGACGACAGCGCCGACGACGACGTACAGCAGAGAAAGTAGCGGCCGACGACACAGCTCATCTCTGCACCTACTGGGCCTATAGTTGAAACCGCCAAGTTTTTAAAAGTTTATTTTGCGGACGATCAGTAGGCCTGCTCTACAAATAAAAATGTTGGAATAAACGGTACAGGGGCCAGACACGTTTCGGAGAGGTTGCCGGAAAAGTCTAGCTTACTCAAGTCTCTAGACAAACATTACTATGAAAGTTAAATAAATGATTTGAGGAAAAGGAAAAACCACCGCAGACTTTTAGCAGCATTCATTCTAGTTTTAATTCGTAAGATTTTATGTTTCGTGAGTACGTAATTAGACCGTGCGCGGCCTATCTTGAGTTCGCTGCAAAACGAACACAGATAATCGATTGTACGTGTTTGGTAGCAGAGTGCCTTGTTGATATCCAAAATGATTACAAAAACAATGGCGGCCGTCGATTAAAGCCGCTCCCTCCAGGAAGACGTAGCCGTTCATGAAATACTTCCAGGACTCAAGATGAGCCGCGCACCCTATACATAAGTAAGCTTAGGGGCCGGTTGACTTGGGAAAAAACCTAAAACGTTCCAAAAGGCGGCCATATTTACGGGCTTCAATTCATTGAGTAAGTCGGAGGGAAAACTATTGGGGTGAAAAAACGCAATTATATTAAATCAATAGCATATTTACGTGCGTATTCAGGTACTTGTTTCCAAGGACATCGTTCTAACATTACACAACTTGTGGTGCCGGCCCCAAGCAGACTCAAGGTACAAATTTGCATCATCAGCCAACACATCCATCGAGATCAGAGAGAAGAAAAAAACAGGAAGTAAACAAAAACCACCGGAAATAGAAAACGTGGAGGCAAAATTGTTGAAACGTTGACAAAAGGGCATAAGACAGGACACACGGGCGCCCCAACTCCAAATTTCGACCAAATTTCGTCCAACTCCAAATTTCGTCACAATCGGATAAAAATGAAAGGCACAATCCAAGGTCGAAATATGCCTATTCTACGTTAAATTAACAGTGAAAGATCTTCGCCACTGGAAAAATAATCCTTTAAATCAGTGAAACAGGAAAAATAGTATATATAAGGCACCGAAAAAAATACTAAATTACAAGGAATGTCGGAGTTTTGCTGTCCCCTTGGAAAATTTTTTTATTTCATTCGCTATTTTCTTCAAAAACTTTTTTTTGATGAAGCCAGACATTACGTAAAGCAAAAAAAAATAATGGTAAACTAAAATAAAACTAAATACGTTTCTTTAGTAGGGGTATAAATCCTCCCCCCCCCCCCACCCCCCGAAAAATATTTATTTATGTCACTGGGCATAGATTGGAAGGTGCCACTACAAAAAGAAATCCTTCAAATCTATCAAACAGGAAAAATAGTATGTAAGGTATGACAATGGAGTATAAAGCACGGTAACAGATTGTGTGAAGGCAAACCAAGCAGTGCTACATAAAAATACAAACAACGTTTCGAAAATTTTCAATTTTCGTCATCAGGTTAGCAATAAAATTAAAGCATGTCAAAAGCCACTAAGTCATCTTACGTTAAAAGCATAAGACAGTAATTTAAAACGGATAAAAATCACCAATTTATCAATTTATAAAATCGAACAGCTATTAGAAAATTAGTTCAAACTTTTGCCTGCTAGGATAAATTTGGCAAACAGTATCACAGTTTAACTGCAGCTGTGCGTGTTTTACGTTACTCGTCGGACGTTGTTTTACGTTGCTCCCACAGTTTTGAGTTACTGCTACTGAATTTGCTCACCATGTTCAACCTTAATGGCGGTTGCTATCCCATGATCTCAACGCGGAAGTATCACAGATGGCTGCGCCTTAAATCGTGATCCTGCTAGTCCGGTTATATCGTCTTAGATCTGACTTGATACGAAGATCCCTGCAGTTGTATAATTTTTCGGATTATACGACACACAGCAAGGTCGGACTGCATCTTTCCGGATTACACTCATTGTTTACCTGACTAAATACAGATGCAAACCTATTTACGTTGCCTAGGACCTTTTGCAACCAGAGACCGAGGTCTTACCGCTGAGCCATACTGAACCTGACCTATAAACTTACCTGATCGAAGAGGGCGCCACCATCTCAATTCGTTTTGAAAAGTTCTGTCTGTCTGCTCTTTAGCAGAAGAATCTTCCTTTTTAAATCCCATAATATGAACGTGCAGTCCTAGAAGAGCTCCAGAAACACGGCAGGAATTAAGCTGGCTTTAGTTTCACTCGGTTTCAACATTTTACGAACCCACCAGAAGCGACCGAAACATGGATGTTGTAGACTTTTCCCCGACGAGAAGAGTTTAAGAACATAGCGCCTACTGATGTATATATCCCTCATTTTCCGCATGGCGGCGGCACAAGTACTTGCACGAGGGAAAATTAATAGGCCTATGGCCGCAGCACCGGACGTCAATGGCCCTTAGAATTTTACGCTGCTTAGAGTTTGGGTAACGGGAAGACGTGGGTGCAGTGGTAAGAGATGGAGGAGAGAGACGGAGGGGGGTTTTGAAAACGGAACGTTAGAGTTTGTCGTCTGTGAAGAATTAACGGAGGAAAAGCGGTGCCTAAAACATTTCCTTCATCTCGTCTCATCTCCATCTTTCTCATGGAAGGAATTTAGAAGACAACTGCTTCAGTCTTCTCGTAGGATGCATCGAAGAATGAAATCAAGTTTGTTTGCTGACTTAGCCTACATTCGTGGAATTTAATGAGTAGCAAAATTAAAATGAGAACATTTCAATTTGAAAGTGATGTTTTAAGAGCCTCGTAAAGTATCGTGGCAGTGGTATACGTGAAAATTCTCAGTGTTCTTCTGAACAAAAATGATTTATTTGTTTTTGGTAATATTAAGAATAAATTGGCTGGATTTCGACTTAAAAATTTCATTACGCTAAAAAAAACAACAACAAAATCTCAAACGATGAAATAGGACACATAAGCCCATCGCGTAATATTGAGTTCAATTAAAGCCAACTGGCACACAAAAATTAAAAACTACAACGTTTCGGAGCCAACCCTTCTCCGTCACCAAGTTTCAATAAAACATTAAAATGGCATGGCACTGTACTGCCGAGTCACTCAAGCTTAAAAGGAGGAGTCCATTCAAGTTCACACAAATTTAAACATTATTAAAAATAATTTTTAAAAATTGTTTAATTGTTTTAATAATGTTTTAATTTTTAAATATTTAAATATGCGTGAACTTCATTGGACTCCTCCTCTTAAGCTTGAATGATTCGGCCGTACACTACCATGCGATTTTAAGTGTTTTATTGAAACGTGATGACGGAGAATGGTTTCTCCGAAACGTTGTCGTGTTTTAATTTTTTTTCACCAGTTGGCTTTAATTTAAATCAATCACGGAAAGGTGCTCTTACTTTGTCATCGCGTATTATAACAACCTTTACATTAGCCTGTATGCCCATTACGTTTACACCTCCAATAGCTGAATGGTGTACTCTACTTGGAAAAGAAGCCTATTCGATCAGCCGTTTAGGGCTCCCGCGCACTGAGCAGCCAGGTCGCGCGGCCAGTGGTCGTGGCGGCCAAAAAACACGGCGACGTGCCGCGCGGCCACGTGCGTTTTTCACTGATAATTCTCGATCACGTGGTGAAAAATGAACCCGGAGCAAGTATGGTCGCCCTGTGGCCGCCCGCACGCCGCCCGCGATCCCAGTGGCCGCGACGACAGGATGGCCGCTGCGGCCAAGTGTGTGTTGCTACATACGCCGTAAGCATTCTCGTTGGTCGAAGCTACTTCGACGCCTAACGATGAAATTGTTGATACAATTGATTCAGTTTCTGCTTACGTACGCTACCTTAACTTTATAATATCCCTCTTTATTGTAATGCTTTGAAATTGCAATTTTTATTGAAAATAGATAGTACGAATCACGGTAAAGTGGTTGTATGCGCTAACATCAACATATCTTACAAAAAGAAAATTTTACAAAACTTGTAATTAAACTAACTGCACAAGAGTGAAGAAAAAATAATACCTAACTGTGAAAAATCCATGTATACAATACAAAACCACAGTAATGTATATAGCCTTTAATATTTAGTTACTGCCATGAAAACAATTATCTTAATATCATTTAATTATGTAAGCCTCAGCATGATATTACGTATTAAACGTAAAACTGTAAAACTTTACAGTTTCCCCCAGAACTGACATACACCAACGAATTTTGGTATTTCAGCTCGTATCATAGACTTGACTGCATTAAAAATTGTAACGACATATAGTTGCGTTGGTTTCAAGGTGAGGTGGAATTTGTTTAGGTGGATGGGAGAATTGAGGCTTAATGGCGCGTCGAGAGCTAGGTCATTAGCAACAACCTTAGTCACAGAGCTGTGGTCCGGGATGTCACTGCGCCAAACATTACAGAGATGTTAACCAAATCTCCCAAATTTACATCTCATCGTAGGTGTATGGCTGTATAATAATTTACGTCAGTTGCATATCCATTAATTTTTTTTTTGGGGGGGGGGGTGTGGGGGAGGAAGGAGGAGAAACCCCTCCCCCCAAACAAAAATGGTATTCAAATTGGTGAACGCCACTTTCGCCAAATCTCGTTTAGCCAAAAAGAAAGCAGATTAAAAGCTTTTGTCTAAAGGGCATATCCCGTTCGTCACAACTAACTGACTAAATTTTACGTACACGAAATTTAATACCTTATTTCTACGTAATGGAGATTTAAAAGGCAAACATTTAACAGAGACAAGCAGTGGTATACCATACGCCATGGCTGTTTGCTGTGACGTGCATATCACATGACTGGGCTAGTCCAATCAGACGGCCAAACAGCCGTTATTCTCCTTCGTCATTGACTAACTCATGGTGACGTCACGGCAAACAGCCATTGCGCATGGCTTAGAATAAGACCAATTGATTTATTTGCGTTTTGAAAACTGGCAATACAGACGGAAAAACGTGTACTTTAAATATTGTTTAGAATGTTTGGTCATCACTACACCAATGCCAAGGGGGGGGGGGGAGATGAGGCTTAATGGCGCGTCGACAGCTTGGTCATTAGCGCCAACCTCAGTCACAGTGCAGTGGTCCGGGTTGCCACTGCACCACACATTACAGAGATATTATTCAAACCCCTAATCTAAATCTTGTCATACATCTGCCAATGCCAAGGTTCTCTTTTAAGAATAGTTAGTAATAACACTTGATGGTTACCCTTTTCCAAACGGGAATTCCTGTTTCGCAGAATCAAAATATTCTTTAAAAATGTAACATTGCAAAAGTTAAAGATGCATGCCTAATTGTAAGGAATTTGTGATTAGTTGCGGTTTCTGATGTTATGTGTTTAGTCGCAGCGAACGCGGCAACACGAGCGAGGCACGTGATTTGAAAAAAAATTATTCTGCAAAACAGAATTCTGCAAACCGTGTGCTTGTCTATCATTGTCTGACCATTTCACGGGAGTCGTGTTTTAAATTTCGTGTGCCTAAAATTTTGTGACGGTATTTGGCGAAACGGTATTTGCCCTCTAGCAAAAGCTTTTAATTTGCTTTCTTTTTGGCGAAACGGGATTTGGCGAAACAGGACGTGACCTTAAAATTATGAGTCCAAGAATTCAGATAAGGGGTCTAAGAGGATTGGGGCGCTTCAAGTCCCACGAAATCCTGCAAACTAACTCTTTTCAGCGATTTTAGCACTTTTGAAAGTTTAATAAAGCAATTTTCGGAATGTGTTCAATTGCAATAAATGCCTTGTCTACTCTTCCACAATTATATTCTTAAATTCTGATCTGGATTCACCCGTCCGCCACTTGGTGCGCCACTGGCCCACATCAACTCCTCAGCTGTTTATACCTCTTAGACGCTCTTTCTCCGACATCGGTAAACATTCGGACGAAACAAGTACCTGCTTCAACGATTTACCGCCAGAGGGCGCTGTCGTCAAGTAACAGGAAGTGCAAAGCATCATGGGGATCAAAACTATTTAGCATCACTAAATCAAACTGATCACGGAAAAAAAAA
>JAHWFP010193374.1:0-37605 GCA_023313725.1 Lithobius niger
ATTTAACGTTCCGTTTTTGTTTATTAATTCGTGTTACTTTTAGAATTGCAGCTAAACTGTAAAACAGTGCAGTTGACGGTCAAAGTTGATAGTTTAACACAGAGACCCTAGGCTGACCCTTACTAACACTGGCTATCGCCAGTGTTAATAATAGAAACAATTTTTTAAATCTACAGTCTACGTCTTGCAGCTGGGTTTTGCTAATTGGCATTGTTGCATAATAACAATGTTTAAAACAATGTAAAACAATCAATCTGGTCGTTTAAAGCTCCATAACCCCTGAACAACTTGACCAATTAGAAAATGCCTTATGGAAAGGGCACATCTACAGAGCAATACCTGTAAAATGAGCTAAGAACCAGCTTTATAGGACAAATGGTTTGCCCTGTAGAGAGGACAGACGAAAGTATCCCCAGAACAACAACAACATCATCAAGAAGAAGCAGAACAAGAAGTTGTCTATTTGGCCCCTCTCTGTATCACGGGTTTGGCTCGACCGAATTTCACAGTTTTTGGGCTGCAGACAGGCTATGACTAGTCAAGGCTAGATTCCAAATTTGGTTTAAAGATGTTTACTTTTGACGGAGTTATAAGCTCTCAAAGTTGAGAGTTTAACACAGTGATCCTAGGTCGACCCTTACTAACACTGGCTATCGCCAGTGTTAATATACGGGTGAGTGTTAAGCAGGCTTTGGTTGCATCGCTAACACGCTCTTCACAGTCTCCTCGTTTCACAACCAAATAAAAACACGACAAAAATAAATTAAGAAACGCTTTTGTCCTTAGGACACTCGTGTCGGGTGTAGAAATCTTGCCGTCTGACATGGGCTTTAGGTGGAAGGTGGCCTACGATTGATTGCTGGCTAGCTAGTTAAGATCTTGACTTCGCTTGCCGGCCTCACAAGTTACAAGTTCCCCGCCTTTGACTGTGAGCTTCTATTGTAGATGTATGTTGGTAGCTTTTGCTCAGACGCTTCCTGGGTTTGATTTATTTCTTCTTTTCTTTTTCGTTTTCTTCAATTATCATTTTGTGGATTTGTTCTGAAACGACATTCAACCGGTGCAATTAAAAATGATGAGTTTTTTTTTCTGGTTATCGTGGATAATTTATGCCGGCCATTTTGTTCTGCGAGACGTAGAACGATTCCGTATGGAGAAGTACGGGAAGGAAAGCCAAGTGCTCTCCAGAAAGGGAATCGTCTTACGTCTCGCCGAATAAAGTCGCCTGTACAGAGTGGTATCCTCACCCATCCTCGCACTTCGACCTGGTCTAGTAAGGAGTGCCCCCTCCCCCCAACCCCTTCCTTGCCCACCAACACCATACGTAGTTACCCCAGGATGAAAATGCTACGCTCAACCCACTCGTCTTATTCGAAATAAGTAGTCATTAAGAAAACTCGATAAAAGACACGCCAGCGTTTTGCCGCCAAGATTCAACGAAAACATTAACGTCCGTCCTGTCCAGATAAAATATATATCAGCATGTCGACCACTAGAGACTTGTGCCTTTTACAACTTAGTAGTTTTCAGGCTTGGTGGAATAACAGTGACACAGAAAAGGCTAAAATTTCGTTTGATCGGGAGGCATTGGTGGAATAACAGTGACACAGAAAAGGCTAAAATTTCGTTTGATCGGGAGGCATTGGTGAAATAACAGTGACACAGAAAAGGCTAAAATTTCGTTTGATCGGGAGGCATTGGTGGAATAACAGTGACAGAGAAAAGGCTAAAATTTCGTTTGATCGGGAGAGTTTGGTCGTCTGACAAAATATAAGTCTCTATTAGGCTAGTGAGAGCTTACCGTTTTTTTTAGTTGAGAAAAAGATGTGAATAACGTTGATATTTGCCTAATTGAGACACATGTTAGTGTGTCGCCCACTAAGATTCAGCCATAACATTAACGCAGCTTAACGTTTTCTTGTTGAAAAAAGGTGTGAATAACGCAGATATTTGCCTAATTACTACTAGCTAGTGACCAACGAATTTCACGAAAATAAATTCGCCGGTCTCTTAAGCCGCATTATAGTATTATACTCCAAAATCCTAGTTAAAAAATAACATCCTCCATGAGACGAGTAAAGCTGAAAGTTTGTAGATATCCATAGTTAAAACGCGGAGTAAAATTCTCATTCGGAACAATTTATTTTACTGCAATGTAGCAGTAAAATAAAGAGTCAATGTTATCTTACCCTGGGCCTTGAGTTTTGCACATTCTTTATTTAAAGAATCAACAGCTTCTTCCAACTGACGTTTCTTATTCTTCACATCCCACAGGGATTCCATTAACGTTTTTATTTTAGTTTCATGCTAAGAGAAGAAAAATCAAATAAATAGTCAAGATATAGGCCTACGTTATATTATGGTAGTATATTTACAAATACAACAATATGTCGGTTATTCTCCTTGGAGAGTTACAAAATAAAAAGAACAGCTTATATTAAAATTCAAAAATGATTAGAATCAGTGTGATTTTAAAATGAATTTAAAAAATTTGCTTTTACATTCATTTTTTAAGCAAACCAAACAAACTTGCTGTCTTTAACAAGAGTAAGGACTTGACTGGTCAAGGCAGATTTCTCATCACCCAAAATTACATCAAAACTAAACATTCTTCATTAAAAAATATTAAACTGCAAAACCTTATTATTAGGGCTTAAACCATGCGCAATAGCTGTTTGCCGTGACGTCACCATGA
This sequence comes from Lithobius niger, assembly GCA_023313725.1. Classification (NCBI taxonomy): domain Eukaryota; kingdom Metazoa; phylum Arthropoda; class Chilopoda; order Lithobiomorpha; family Lithobiidae; genus Lithobius; species Lithobius niger. The sequence goes on from JAHWFP010193374.1 coordinate 2,696, forward strand.
GTTAGCCAATGACGAACGAGAACAACGACTGTTTGGCCGTCTGATTGGACTAGCCCAGTCCCGTGATATGCACGTCACAGCAAACAGCCATGGCGTGTGGTATAAGTCAATACAGTGAGAACAATTTCTCTAGAATTTTGACAGCAATTAATTATAATCGTTGATAAACTATATGTTCATTTTGAAATAAAAGATTTAACTTAAAAGAATAGACATTCCATCCTGAAATAAAATATTATATTCGAATTCTTAGTTTAAACAAGCCCATCTACATCATTAAAGATGTATGATGTGCGTGCGTGCGTGTTTGTACTTCTACTCCTCTGGAACCAAAGCACCTACAAAGATGGGAGTAGGACCAAACGAAAGATAATTAAATTGCGCTTAGTATAGGCCTATTTTCATCGTTGTAACTTGATATTATAGCCCTCAAATACGCGAAAGAACCTGAATTGGATTCCCTCGAATTGCGCAGGCTGAGAGCTGACCTAAATTTCACTTATATTTTGTTACGGGGCGACTTGCGCCGACTTGGTGATTGTCTCTTTGAGCTCCGATCATCTGATCGTACTCGTGGCCACCCTCTTAAGTTGGTCGTGGAACGCTTTAGCTTGAATTGCCGCAAGTTCTTCTTTTCGAATAGAGTCGTTCACCCCTGGAACGCATTGCCCAGAGATGTCGTTCTTGCCCCTTCCATTGAGGTTTTTAAACGGAGGTTAAAGAATATTGACCTTGGAGAGTACTTGCAGTGTTTTTAACTTTTTATTGAACATTAACTTTTATATGAAATTATGTTTGGTTGATTTGTTTTGATGTATATTTGCCTTTATCATCCCTTATGAGACTTTACTTTTATGTATTTTATTATTCTTTTCTTACAATTTTTAGCTTTGTACCTGGACCAATGTTAGTGGCATCTCAATTTATGCCCTTTTGTATCCCTTTCTCCTTCTGAGAATAAATATATCTTATCTTATCTTATCTTAAAAAGTAATGTCAAAGTTTTTTTTTTACCCTCATGATGTTTGTTCATGACGTCATAGTTTATGCATGCACGGGATAAAATTCGTGACAAACAAACCGTCTTGAAGCTATTAGTTACGTACTGAGATGATCTGTAAAAGGATGCACGCAAAAAAATAATCAAAAAGGATGACGTATTTTGCAACATACCATATATAGATCTTAAAATTGGTTTTGTATCAACTGACTTGATGCGTGGAAAAATCAGACCCGTAGACCTGGTGTTAAAAGGGTGTCAAAACCTTCCTGCTTCAAAAGCGAGCGATTTCCACGTAAACCAAACCTTTTAAATCTGTGTTTCGCTCTGCTCTCTCTCAATCTTTCATCTCTCACCTTCGTACGGGGATTACTTCTGGAGGAGTAGACGTACAAACATACCAACAAACAAATCGTATGTTTTGAATGATGTAGGTGAAATGCAGATGTGCTGAGGAATGTGATGAACGTACTGTGAGAAACAATTGCAATTAGTTTGAGTCGAAATAATCACTACATCGATTTAGTTGTGCAATTGGAATCAAAGAAATACGTGAAGCATGGATCGACGCCAATGGAGCGAGTGGAGCGAACGATATGGCTAGTTTATATTAAACCCATTCTGGCCTTTTTTCAGCATTCTTATATTAAGGCAGTTGCAAATTCCCATAACTCTCCAGTAGTTGGGTTTTTTTTCCGCTACATAATTATTTTTTCTTAATGAAGTACAATAAGATTAATTCTATTGTCCCATGACTTTCCGGTACGAAATAGAATTTTCCAAAACTGTCAATACACAGATACCACGTACCCTTAACGAAATGAGAGCAGTACCAATCTGGTAGCAGTGGAGCAATTCATTACCAATGTGCCATTAAATTTAATCCCATAATTACAGTCCATTAAGGCTGGGTCGACACCACTTTTTACCGACCCGATCTGGTACTGATTTTGATGAGATATATCTGCCGATACCGAGTCCCACTACCGATCATCAATACGAAGTCCCAATCACCGATACCAAGTCACGATCTTAACACCAATTTTTAGCGAAAAAAGAAATAAGAAAAATAAAAAATATATTTAAAAAATCACTTAATATTAACAAATAACATTTATTTTTTAAATCTGAAATATTTGTTTGTTTATACATACTTTGTTTGGTTATAAATACTTTTTTTTTAGATCCTTCAGTTAGACCTATTAAATTCACATAATTTTTCACTTTGTGATCACGTTAAATTTATTTGTTCTTTTATTTTATTCTGAAATTCAACTAGAGTTTTATTGTTTATTCAGTGTTTCTGTTTTAAAAATATATAAAAATATAAAAATCTGTTATACTTATTTTTGCGTATTACATTTTTACCCATACATTTTAAATGATGCATCAGATCAACATTTTTTTTTCTAAATACTCCAAACAGCTTCAAACACTCCCCCCCCCCCCCAAAAAAAAGAAAAAATCCACGAATCTAGACTTTACTGAAATCGACAAAAATTTGCCTTGTGCGTTGAACCATCGGTCGGCGCAGGTACACAGTCAGAAATACTACACGGAATGGTCTGAGCTCCGACTTCAACTGAATTGACGATCGGCAAATTTTCTTAAAAATCTGATATTTCCAACTCGTTTCAATTTATCAGACATTTCTGATGAAGCGTTTATTATTGTTTAGTTTTTAATGAAATTTTTCTGCATACGGTTGTAATCAAAAGTATTATGAAACCGTCTTTTATTTATTTTTTTCCACGGTGGTATGTTTTGGGACCAGTAATATAGATCATTGCACGAGACGGAATAAGAATAATCATTTACACCATGTGAGGCTTGTGCCTATGGTGATCAACCGGAGGTAGTTCTCCAATTTTTGAAAATCACTTTAGGTGCAGATCTAAATGGGAGCAAGTTGATGGGAAATGAACTGCTTTATAATGAACTGCTATTGAAGGGATTCCCTAGCACAGGGTTATGAAAACCTGACAAAGGAAATTATACGTCTACATTATAATTGTACTCTGTCGCCAGTCTGCATAAACTAATTTTACAATATTCAATGAGAAAGCTTGCAGTTTTGGGTATAGTGGTTCAGGCTTACCTTTGTCGTCGTCTGATGAATCCATTGATTTCTTGGCAGCTAGGTACATCGTTTTGTAAATTGTTTCCTTATCAGGATGTTTTTTTAGTATATGAATAGATATTTACGATACTGGAAATGGTTCCTTTATAGGATAAAATTTCTTCTACAATAAATACAGATGCAAACCTACTTACTTTGCCTTTTGGACTTATATGTCAGACTGCATGAGCGGGGAATCTAACCCATGACCATTTGAAACCAAAGCCCAAGATCCTACGTTTCCTTTTGGTTGTGTCAGTATGGCTTAGCGGTAGGACATTGGCCTCTGGTTTCAAAGGTCGTGGGTTCGATTCCCTGCTCAGGCAGTCTGACATACAAGTCCAAAAGGCAACGTAAATAGGTTTGCATCTGTATTTATTTAACCCTTGTTGAGCCTTCGGTTTTCTGTCTTTATACCTTATGCAGAGGTTCATTATATCGAGTCTACTGCATACCGTGGTTGCCGAATTTGTTAAACTAAACCATCTAAATGGCTTGTTAAAATATTTTACAGGTTATATATTAATTTTAGTATTAGATTTAGTAATCAACAGAAGGTTTATAGAGAACGGTGGTGGAAAGCCATGCCTTAGACATGCACAAAACTTAATAATTCCGCTATGGTCTCACCTGGGTGATGAGAAGGCGGAAATTGGACATTTCCTTCTCATTTTCTTCAATGTTCTTGTAACATTCGGCCTGGAATGTTTCCAGAGTTTGGCATCGCTGAGCCAAAGCTTTTACTTTGGACTTAATTTTACTTATATACAAGCGTGCAACTGTGAATTCCTCTTCAATGTCACCATTTACGTCCAATGACTGAAACAACAGGAGAAGAAGGAGATAGAAACGTCAGTTATTTAACACTCATCACGTTACTTAAATAAAAATACAAACTTGAATACAAAAAATAGCAATTGAAGAATAAAGTGTATCTATTAACCATTCGTTCAAACGCATTAATTTACTCAGGTCTGAGCTACCTGCAGTTTTTGTCAGGTAAATACAGCAATGGTAATAATCTTAGCAGTTCATTTCTGTCAGGATAATCCAAGGAACTTAAAGTGGCACTATCACCGATTGAAATGCGAACGAAAATGCCTTGGCATCATCTAGTGGCAGTAATATTGTTAACCTTTACAGCTTGCTCCCAGGCGCACGAGGACGAACCAAATTTTCATTCAATAATGACAATGACAATTAGGCTTTATTAATTTGATATAGACATTAGACAAAATAAAAAATGGAACACTGATGTCTTGTGAAGCCATGACAAATTGGACAAAAAATAAATAAATTGAAACAGCTAATTGGTCCATGATATCAGCTGGCAAATTGAAGCAATAATGTCACAAAACATGGGGTACAGCAAAGATAATTACAAGATGCAGCAGACAGTGATGAAAGTACAAATGAGACAACACAGGACAGGACGTGACTGAAGAAGTACTGGACAAGACGGGATGGGCAAAGAAAATTATTAAACGGAGTGGACAAGGGTTAAAATACAAACAAGAGAACGACAAATTAAGGATGTCGTGGCTTGTTTTGTTTTGTTAAAAGAAATGCCGTTATTCATTCCTTCGCTTGGTGCAAGCAAGAGGTAGATAGTACTACATAGCACTAGATGTTGTCAGATTTCGTCTGCTTTCAATCGGTGATAGTGCCACTTTAACTCAGCAATACAGCTGTACACCTCATACCACTTAGGTTTCTTCAGCAGCAGCAGGAATTAAAATTGACGCATACTTAAGATGCCACCACGCATCCCTCCTAAATATCAATCCAGCAGCAGTTGCCACGTGATCAGTAGACTTAGGCAGCCCTCACCAGTTACTAGTTTCTAGTCTCCACTCATTACAGCTTGCACGGTGATGCGTCTACTGCATTTGCAGTTTTATTTAATCTTAGTAGTGTTGGAAAGAGCGATGGAAGAAGTAATGCGATGTCTTACTTGAAGTTTCGCCAAGTTTAAGGACATAATGGTAAACAAACCTGGAGTAGTTGTGCTTAAAATGGTGGCAAATATAAAGGACGGAGGCAGTGGACAAGGCATGTAACATTAGAAAATGTTGCCGCAAGAGTGCTCAACAGCAGTGACGAGGAATGTAAACTACTTCATGACAGAATATTGTCGACACCAAATCTGTTAATAGCTGGAAGGCCGCCCTTGACAAAACACTTTTCATCGAGCAATGAACTGTCTCTGCTCATCGAACCGTACTTGATTGGCTTTGGTTGTGTATTAGAGTTTAAGCTTATAGTTCTGTTGTCGTGATGAAGGCATTTTCGTAATCTGGTAGATGGTCTTGGCGGATGTGGTGTACGGAGTCATTTGTTGGTGTCGTGTTTGGACTATTGCGTCTTGGTGTTGTTTGAACCACATCATAATAGGTTGGCAAACTCTAATATATTCTCCAACCATTCATAGAGCCACTCAAACGGCACCAAGACACAATATCTTATATGACAACAAAAACGGATATGCAGTACACAACATAAACCAAGATCATCTACCACATTTTAAAAATGGTGCCATCATCACAACAGAATGAACGAAAGTAGCCAACAAGGTGCGGAGACAGCATTATGTCACAGCACTATCTTCACAGCAGAACATAAATGAACTGACTTGACATTGAAGTATCCTGCATCATATGCCACAGAGATACTGTTGTGTTTTGACGCGCACCCAGCGTTAGCCATAGCCAAAGTGCCAGAAGGCGAGAGAGGCAATTTTGCTAGGTAAATTCTATTGGAAATTCCTAGGATCCTTTACATGCCACAATCGACGTGAGCATGAGACATCACAGGGCCCTTCTCTTCCCGAAAATGCCAGCGGTGGCTGATGCCAGACTCGAACCCGGGATGTCTGGCACATGGTCATGCCAACCATCAGGCCACCTTTTCTCATTGCCACAGAGATACTGCAGTCAACCTACACTGTGGGACATAATAGTGTCGCCGACATGGTGTTTCCATTAACCAACAAAAGAGCATAACGAGATCTTTGTCGTCGCCACTTACTGAAAAAGAAATTCAGAAACAGCGCGGAAAATTTCTAAAAGATCATTTTCACGGACTGGACAACAAATACAATAACGGATTATTCGGTATAAAATTTAAACTGATTAGTTCTAAAAATAATTCCAAATGCAGAAACGAATACAAAAAGAAGGAAAAGAATAAGTTCCACTGAACATATACGTTACCAAGCCATACGTTACCTTCATGTTAGCGGCAGTGCATCCCAGAACAACACCCACTTCTCGGAGGTCTTTTAGTAAATTGTTAAACATCTCATTCACTCTCTTGCTTTGGTGACTTGTGCTGTCTCCGATTTTCTGCAATTCAGACTGAGTAGTGTTCAGTGCAGACTATAACAAAAAAGTCACAAAACGTCTTACTTGTAAATTTTACTCAACAATTTATTGAAAATACAGGTGATCGGTTTCTTACTGAAGAACAACTGCAAGGAAATAAAGATAAAGTAGAAGAATCCAGGCTGACAGCGATGCCTAACAATTTATTAGTTTATTTACTGCGAAGAAGCGAAGCAGCACTCTAGCTAGACACTTTTGTGATCCAGATTTTGAACACGGATCAGTGGTACATATTGAAATCAACAATTTGATTAAGTTTAAACTTTGAAGTTTAACAACTGCAGCTAACAACGTCCGGTGTATAAATATTGTCAATAATTACCATGATATGGACATGGGGGTTGGAAACCAAACTAAGATTTTGTAAGATTTAATTGTCTCATGATCTTCTCTGGTATCATTGCAAATGACCACCACCCTCTTTTATTGCGGCTCGATTGTTTTATGTTTGTACCACTTAGCTACCAGTTGTTCTGTGTGTTTATTCAACATTGTAATTCCATTTTTTGGTATTTAGTCTTTTGTTCGCTTGACGACCCCCCACCCCCCCAGTGGTTTTCGAAAATTCGTAGTAAATAATCTAATAAATTGCTAGACATCCATGTCAGCCTGAATTCTTCAACTTAATCAATTTCTTGTGCTATTTTTTCCACTTCTCATTAGGATTTTAAAACAACGACTAATTAATTGAATTGTTAATGTAGAATTTTAAATGGATGAAACGGTAGTTTTTAAGCAAATTTTAGTTTTTAAGCACATTTTAGTTTCCGAATAAATGAAAAAAGTTCCTCTACCAAGGCCATTTCTTCAGTAACTACGGACCAGAACCGAATACAAGGCAACTCACATTGCCTAATTTATACAAAAGGACAAAAAGGAAAACTTTTAAAGACTAGGCTACACCTTACCAATTTCTGAGACAATTCTTCGTTTAGAGTTTCATACTCTTTATTCTTGTTCTCCACTTCCTGAGACTTCTGGTCGTAATTGACGGCCAGCTGTTCCAAGGCTTGCAAGACCTCTTTCATTGATTCCTTGGTCGATTCATTTTCCTCCTGAATCCTCGTCATCTCCTGTTGCAACATTTCATAATCTGTGCGTGTTGAAACAATAAGCTAAAGTCAAACAAAAAGTCATCAGTAAAACTAGCCATCTCTGGGCATGTACAGTATTCACAACTTAAATGTGCACTCGCATAACTTTTCTGCATTCGAAGCGAGTCCGTCATTAACAATTCAACTGACGACAAAAGCTTTGTGTATATTTCTTGGTCTTTAAATTGAGTTGGATCTATTTTCAAAGTTACAAAGCTGTGGTTTTATAATGCATTTCATGGGAAACAAAATGTACATCAATTGCTGTAACATAATGTAAAGGAAAATGGGAAATAACAGCCATCAACAAAAATCATACTCATAGTACTGTAAGCCACCTTTATGCACTTATGTTTCATTCGCAGTGTCGTGACCCGGATTCGAACCAGTGAACAAGTCCGTTAGCTGATCAGTACCATACTGCCTTTACCAATACGGCCACTTGTCCACAACTCACTGAACCCACTTACTCACAAACCAGGCATTTCATTTACAATGCGTGGTGTAACTGGTTAGCATGCACACAGTTCCAAGCCCTTCTCTTCGAGACTGCTGAGAAGCTGAAGATATCCCGTTAGAACCCCCCAAGGACTTCAGGAACATGACATAGGTATGATAACCAGCCCTCCATATGATTTGCGAAAATCTCACCACGTCTAAAAATAATTTAGCCCTTAAAACGCACAATAAGCAACAACATATTGCCACAACTTGCAATAAATTGAGGCTTCTTACAAACGAAATCTGTTATGAATATCACATTCATAAAAGGGGCGAGGGATAACCGTCTAACTGGAAAATCGCATAATTGGAAGAACGTATAACGGAAAACAGTATAACGGAATATCATCTAACAGGAAATTCGTATAATGGAAAAGCGTCTAACTGGAAATTCGTATAACGGAAAATCGTCTAATATCCCTGCCTCGCTCGCGCTGCCGCGCTCGCTGCGGCTATACATATAACATCAGAAACCGCAGTTAGACGTTAATCCAGTTAGACGTTTATCCATTATGCAATTATCCATTATACGATATTCCGTTTAGATGCTTTTCCAGATTTTTTATTTAGGCAGATTTTAGACAATTATCCATTAGACAATTTTCCAGTTAGACGTTCGTCCGACGCCCCTCATAAAACAACTGGTTTTTACAAAAGATTATTTAACTTACAGCAGAACCAGAATTATCCGAACACACACTCGACAAAACTGAAAAATATGACAGTTTTTATTTAATCCCTTTTATTTTTGCGTCTGAAATTAGTTTGATTTAAAATCTAATAGTGATATGCTGACAGTTTCATTTACCCAAAACAAAATTCTACTCTGATACAAAGGTTTAGCTTTGCTTTAGTTTTTTTTTTCCCAGGACCCTTTTTTCCCCAGTATGTTCAGACAATCAAGATTCCACCGTTTCTGGTTATTGGTACTATAATCACTTGATAAACCTTATTTCCAACTTACTTCTTCTTGCTCCAACATTTGTTCTTTTAGTTTCTCAATAAGTTGAGATTGCTGATGAATTTCTTCAGCCTTTTCCTTCAATTGAGCATAAAGGCTGGCTCGTTCTTCCGCAAATTTAGCCCTCTCTTCATTGGACGTACGTGAGGAGGCCTATTGAACAGTACATACATATTGGTGAATATTCAGTCTCTATTTCAGGAGCTTCAGAAACCATCGATTTTTACTGAATTTATAATTTGATCTTTAATTATTTTTTAAATTTCGATGATTGTTATTAGTTTAAATAGTTTAAATCCAGAATAAGTTTTCGTACGCATCACCTCTATGTCATTTCCGAGTCTTTAACCAATGAAAACGTGAGCTGACCACACGAACGCAAAGAGTAGAAAGATACCAAAGTCGAGTTGCTCGTTGTACACGAACCTCGAATATGACGCGATTTTGACGCAATCAATGCCATGTTTGCAAACGACGTTAATGGCGTGCACACTGTCCCTGCCCTTTTTGGAAAAAAAAAATGTGCACTGATTGATATTGGTGCTGCAGCTAAGAGAAGGGCATAGAGGCCTAAAAAAGGCAAGAATAAGGTCAGGAAGACCAGGAAAGGGACAGAAAAGGGTAATAAAAAAGAGAGTGTCAACTACTTAAAATAGCACTATCACCGATTGAAAAGCGAACGAAAATACCATGTCACCATCTAGCGACAGAGATATTGTTAACCATTACAGCTTGCTCCCAGGTGCACGAGGACGAACCAAATTTTCACTCGATAATTAAGGAGGTCGTGACTTGTTTGTTTCATTAAAAGAAATGCCGTTGTGCATTCCTTTGCTTGGTGCAAGCAAGTGCTAGATAGTACTAGATAGCACTAGATGTTGCTAGAGTCCGTCTACTTTCAATCGGTGATAGTGCCACTTTAAACCCCACGTCCACCGACGATGCAGCAGCCCAGGGGCGAGTTGCTCGTCAAACACGAACGTCGAATATGACGCGATTTTGACGGAATCAATGGCCACGTCGTGTGCAAACATGGCAACGATTACGTCAAAATCACGTCATATTCGACGTTCGTGTTTGACGAGCAACTCGCCCCAGGACTGAAAAGGCATGGCCAGACCAAAATCCAATGAGTGCATGTAAATCTTTGTTTTCAAATGGCACAACAGTATATTGCAGGTTATGACGTGTAGCGATTTATCAATTGCAGCCGAAAAGAATGATTTTGAATGAGGCCCCACGAGCCAAATAGGTTAGCTTGCATTCAAATAGGAAATTGTTGCAAGTAGGCAAGTACGAGACGGAAATGCAACAGGACTACCAGTGGTGACGCTCACAGAGCTGGAGACAAAAGTCACTTAGCGACACCCAAAACCACAGGGGTATACAGGGAGGGCCATTTAGGCGCGGGAAATGGTTAACGTTAGCCCCTCTCGTGTAGCACTTCGTAGAAATCAGTCCTCACGAAGAAATTTCAATAAGCCCTCGACAGAGCCTCGTAGCCTAGGCCCCACGGGAAACCTCCCGTTTTCCCATATAGCCGGTACGTCGCTGCCAATCCGTCTCGACCCACAATAAGTAAATTTTTCATGAATGAGTAAAAATGAAACGGAGGTTAGAATGCGAGGAAATTTCTTTGCCTACGTACAGGATTTTAGTTTCTGAATAGAAATAAAGTTGACATTTTCCACAGATTTTCGTATTGGCTTTCCCATTTAATTTTGTAGATAGACGGCCAATAAGTTGCTGGTAGATCCCTTGCCTTTTATACCCGGCTGGTAGATCTCTTGCCTTTTATACCCGGCCTAGGCCTTTAATGTATTTTCTTAGTGCACTGGTAGCTGCGAGCACTGGGCCATCAGATTCGATAGGCATCCTGGTCCCAGTGTACATCTCTGGCTTCTTACAGACCCAGGTTCGAACCTGGCAAAGTGAAGTGTATATGTACGGGTTTTCCTCCGGTTGTTTCCCGCCCGTTGCACGAGGGTTTCCTCCGGGTACTCCGGTTTCCTCCCTCATGTGGCAAAAAACACCTGTCATAATGATGGTACTTCTTCCACTTAACATCTGCCGCCTGTGAATTTGGATGGGTGGATGCCTCGTGCGTCGTCTCTATATTATTTATTATTTAGTGTAAGACAATTGCTGCTTTGATTTTATTTCCTACTCACTTTTATGCCATTTACAAAGAACGTTTTATTTAATCCAAGCGTGCTACGAAGTCTTCAGAGAACTAACCTCCTCCTGATCCAAGAGTTGTTCTTTCAATTTTTCAATTATTTGCGATTGCTGATTCATTTCTTCGTCTTTTTCGTTTAGTTGAGCATACAGCCGATCCCGCTCATTCTCCAACTTTAAGACGACTTCATCGTAGTTGACTGTTTCGAGCTGATTTAAAGAGCAGTCGTCGATATCTATCAAAGTTATCTGGTCCTTTGAATTAACTGTTTCACCTGCAAAAAAAAATTTAACTGAGCTAATCTTTCTTATTGTACAAACTATTTAAAGGGCTATACCTCCCAGGGCTATACCTCCCAGTGCCAATTTTTCTCGATCCTCCTCATCAAATACGGCCCCAAAAGTCTATTTACCTACAGCTAGTCTTTCCCTTGCTAAAAATCCGTTTTAAAATGTGGCGTCTAGGAGATTTTCTGTTGAACTATATTTACGAACGACCCGTTCCTATATGATCCTTTGCACACCTACAAAGACCTTGAAGTTTTATCTGTGTGTGCGCAGTACTAATTTTAATCGTTTGCTAATAATTACTATGAGATCAAAATTCTAAAGGACTAATGCAATAAAAATAAAAATTAATTATTCCAGTAGATCGCCGAAGCAAAATTATAAGACACTAGCCTAGAAAATTATATATTGCGATTTTAAAATACGAGAATCATTCCGGTTTGTGACGACACAATTAATGCATTCATGCTGGCTTGTCTATTAGGCGCAATGCCAACTGAGATAGCAGCTTCGTTTTTCGCTGCGAGGAACGAAGCTGCTGTTTCAGTTGACCTTGACTATGGTAAATGTGGGGATGCGATCGGCGCGTAGCTGTTATAAGGCAGGCAGTATGTTGCTTTAATTTCACTGGTGGATAGCGGTTTTTTAACACTATTAAACTTTGAAAAACTCATCATGCATTTATAAAAAGAGACATCTACACCAGAGGTATTTAAAGAGTTCTCATAGGAACGTCGTTTTAAGACCCTCTTCCAGAGTATGACAGAATTCAGCCTTCACTTTGAATCTTCTAAGGAAATACGAAAAGACAGACATAATTGCATGGGTTTCACACTCCAAACCGAGCCACGACGCCACAAGGCGAGAGGGACAATTTTGCTAGGTAATTCAAATTGGAAATTCATAGTCTTTTATATGACGCAGTCGACATGCACACAATACTATATGACATACATACTATGCACTGATGGCTCCATCGAAAAAATGTGCTGGTGTATGATCCAGAATAGGCTTACTTTCTGGACAATTTGAAGTTAAGGTGGAATTTTTATCTTCGTGTTCTAGTGACTCACACAGGGTCTGATCGATGGTAAAGCTCAGCTGGCCCGTACACAGCATCTTGACATCTTGCCACTGCCAAGCAATGGTGGATATGATAGAGCTGATTGTAACCTCCGATTATTGTAACCTCCGATTATTGTAACCTCCGATTACTGACTGCTTGAACGTTGAGTACACAATTTTGAAAAAAAGGGGTTCACTAGCCAACTACAGTACCGTAACTGGACTTTTTCAAAGAGGGGGGTTGCAAGAGTAAACTCTAGGGCCCCAAAAGACAAAACAATTTTGGGTGAGGTTGTGGTGTATTTTACGCTAGATTTACGTATAAATTTGGGTCCTCTAATTTTAATTTGGGGCCCCTTGCCTCCTGGGCCCCCTTGCCTCCTGGGCCGAGGTGCCTTGCACCCTTTGTATCCCCCCGTAATTGCGGCACTGGCAGACTTTGTCTGTTATCTATAAAGCATTTAAATACCTATTTCAGCCTGTTTGATCATGGTGAGCATAAATCCCAATGTGGCCTATTTGCGAAAGCATTTGCCAAGAATGTTTTCTTTAAACAAGAACGAAAGTTATAGGTTTGAAAGCGATGATATACCTCCCTAGTTCTAACCATAAGTCTTCGCAAATCGTTGAGATGTGAAAGAAAAGGCCACTGACAAAGTAAAACTAAAAGTTAAGACACGGCATCAATGGTTCATGGTGCAAAGGATTCCTGAATAACGTTGATTTGTGAACTGGGTAGCTAGTAAAAAGTGTCAAGTAGACACAAAGCTCCTAGCTTGTTTTCCATACACTCTTGCTTCAAAGTTACATGACACTGTAGGCTGTATTAACTGGACTTTTGGCATGCAGGCACAGGAGGAGGTGGGCACGTGTCTTTTGTGCCAACGAGGGCTGCACAAGTACAGGTTTGACTGTAGGCAGGTGTGACACGAGGTAGACTATTGTAGAAACCATTGCTTCCATTGCTGATAATAATACGTGATGTTCACGCGTAGTTTACGGTCTTGTACACAGACTTTATTACAGTCCTACTTGCTGACCATGTCACGTAATAATGGTCCCATGATGTGGTATCAGCATCATGTGTCTCTGGATACGTCTTTGTGTTTGAGGAGTATAACACAATCTCTAAACGACATTCCATGATATGATTGCATCTGTAAATTTTGAACTGTGGATCACTGAACGTGCTCCGAATTTACTGTTACCTGTTCTCCATTTGCCGAGTTCCATCTGTGCTTTAACCAAATGACGTTTCAGTTGCTCCACTTTGTCCTTCTCTGCCGCCAACTCCTCATTCACTGTGGCAGTGGTCTTGATGGTTTTCGCCCTAAAGTTAGTATGGAACTGCAATTATTATCATAGTTTGGATTAAATGAATATTAAAATTCTCACCGAACTACTGTGACAATTCTCACCCAATTCTCACCCATATCTTACTTGGGTAAGAATTTTTATTTCCAAACATTTACAGCACGACTTTACCCTCACATGATAAGTCTGAATCTATATAGTATATAATTACACACAAGTTCCGCAGCGAGACCATCTGCAGAGCAGCAGCAAGCAGGACATACGATGCCATCTCCGCCATCTACCGACGGAACGGCAAATTATGAGAGTAGCAGCCAAGCCCCGCTGAGATAATAACTGCGCCCGGAACGCAACGGCCAGCAGCGCGAACATACGATGCCATCTACCGACTGAACGGCAAATGAAATGAGGGGAGGGGGGGGGGGGGAAACGGGAGGGAAGGGGAGCGAGACGACGTGGAATGAGCGAGCGAAGCGAGCGACTCCGCTAGTTTAAAATAATATGGGTTGCAAAAGGTTAGTGTAGCAGCTTCTCTTTCGTTGTATCAGGAAAAAATGAACAAAATGAACAAATGAACAAATGAGCCAGGAAGTGGCTCGCCTCATCGGCTCCTGGTTGTATATGCTGCAAGTACTGAAAGGTTCTAAATTGTAAATTCTACCAAAGGGAGTAAAATGGTTGGGTCACAACAACAGATAGCAATTTTAACTGGATGTCGATAAACGAAGCTACTGACAAGAAGACAAGGAAACATGATACCCTTGTAGCATGATGACACCTGCATTTTTTTTTTGGTCTAGATGGTTGCATACTGATTTTCACTGCATTTCCCGTATGCTACAAAGGGATTACGTTTAACTGAACTGGCATATTTATTTATTTATCTTAGCAACGTTTGTCATCATTGTCCTAAATGGACTGTGATAAACCTTAATAATCTACCTTCATGAACAATGGTAAAAATAATAACAATACCCATATCAAAACGTGAATTCAATAGCAACATTAACAAAAATAAGTATTGCAATGTAACTACGTAACCATTTATAAAAAGGAAAAACCGCAACAATATGAAGCAGTGGAAAATTTTCAAAAAAAGTTTTGTTTTGCATGGATAAAAGATGAAAATAATAGTCGACTCTTCTAATTATCCATCGGAATCATACATTAAATCCGCACTAAGAAACTTACCAGTTCAAAAAGTTAAATATAGAAGGGGAATCAACCACCTCATGTGACAGTCCACTCCAAACGGATACATTTTTGTTATTAAAAAAATTATTGCAGCATCACAGTGCGTTTTAGCAATTTTTGTATTTTAGGGAGGAATGTCTAAAGTAAAAAATACGCATCTAGATTGGATGATTCGAGAAATGATGCAATTCAAATTTGAAGTTTCAAGTTGTTCCTATAAAGACATGAATGCTACTTACGCTGGTGACTAAGTCAGTTCATTTTGATACTGTAAACTGGTTGCCCATAACAATGACAAGCTACAAGACAGCACCCTCCTCAACCCTTTTTGCCCCAGCCACCAACACTTCCTACATTTCTGTGTGGCCTAGGCCTATCCATAGTTGTCTCAAAATTACTAGAACTAAGCTATAATGTGATTACGACGATTTGCTTTCAAACTAATGCTAGCACGCAGCACCAAATGATTTCTTTCTATCACCATAGTGATTTTATTTACTGCATCCAACAGACTTGACCATTCATCCACCACTTAATTACATCCAGCAATGGCATCTGGTGTGGTTACATTTTTAAAGAAAACTATCTACCCTATGTTGTGATTGTCCAGAATCCAAACTGCTCAAAGTACGAGACTACTAAATCCATATAGCCTAGTCTTTATATCTAATGGTACTCACCGTTTGCCAAATTTAAGTGTCATCTTTGTTTCGGCTTCATTGAAAGATGCCGGGGAACAACAGATGATCACGGTCACTTTACAGTTTCCAGATAAGACACACTGCAGGGCTCGAGTCAATTTACTGTCTCGGTAGGGAATATGGTTTCTCTAGATAAAAATAAAGTAACAAAATAGCAATAAAATAATGTAATAGAACTGCCGATGCACATACTGTTGGTGCTTAAACAGTCATAGTTGACTTCTAATTTAAGCATTATACAAAATGTCAATAATATCACATATATGTAGTGATTCCAAAGCCTATATCATAGAGCCAAAATGCCAATAATACATCATTAACACGAATACTATACAACAAACTACTTCCGAAGAAGCGCTTTATTTGTCAGATGTTTATCTAGGTGTTAATTAAACCCTTTCAGACAAACGAGTATATGGTTGTTTGTACAACATCTATTATATGTGGTCATCGTGGCTGAGTTGTGAGAGAGCTCAGCCTGGTCGTTGGAGCTTTGCGGATCTGGTTGAACCCCTGGAAAGGGGATCTTGTCAAAGTCCCCACCAGGATTGCCGGCCAGGGTAGCGTGAGAGGCACCTTCAGCAGCTATGGGAACTATTCTGGCTAATTCTGGACAATCTTTCGGCTCTTACGATGATCGGAGGTTTCCTGGATCGAATCCCCGGGTTGGCACCTCCCTTTACCAGATATTTCTTCTTCGCTAAAAGTCTGGTAATGTTCAAAATTGAGCCGGTTCAGCCATACAAGCATTAAATTGCTTCGGCTGACTTAAGGCTCAAAGAAATTAATTGAAAAAAAAATTATGTTACCATGATTACATCACAACCATGAGAAGTGTAAATAAAACCAAGTAATTAGAAAGAATGGAAGCTAAAACTCGTTTATTCAGAGGAATTTTACGAGCGTAGAGTATTTCTTGGTGAAAATATAATGCTCTTTAAAATGTGCAGAACTTCAGTTTGTCTGGATAAACCCTTTTTTGCTAGCATGGTAGTACTAGAATTAAGAAAATTAGTAATGTACGGTTTCCATTATGGTTTCTATATACATGTTTCAGAAGTAACTGTAGACTACTTGATCTACAGTGACGCTGATAAGTTTTTTTCTACGAATTGAAGATTGATGATATTTATACAGTTATGATAAGTTCCTTACATCTATTTGACAAGTTCCTACCCGCTAGACCACCAATTGTATTTTCTAATCAACGAAGAATGGCCCATTGTTTTTAAAGATGATTGTAGTGGTGGAATTGTGCAAAATTTCGTAGGACTTTTTATTTTTAATTAAAGAATACACAAAATAGCCATCAAGAAGTGAAGAAATTCACTTGTGGATGATGACTGATCAGCAAAATTGCACTTCCTAGTTCAGTTTACAAAGTTATTACAGGCAAATACATGTAAAGAAAGAAAATTCAGAAACTTGATAGGAAAGATGATGTTAAGAAGTTGGCAAGGGGGTACAACGGGGTTAACGGTATCGGACGCCAAGCGACATGTATAGCCAAGCGACATGTGCTTATACGGTCATTATAGATTTTAAAAACTTGATGATGAATGATGAAAGTGTATATACACTCATGTCTGCAATGTGTTTGACCAATTTTTTTTACATTTTACATATTCATTTATGTTCATTCTTTTAGTTTATTATGTTACTTACCTCGAGGCTGTTATTTGTTTATTCCTAAATTATGTTATGTCCATTACTTTTAGGAATATAATGGTTATTTCCAAATTATGTTATTTCCATTACTTTGATGAGGATTACATTGTTTAAGCACCACCATTCTGATATTATTTTTCTCGTTTATTTGCTTTGTTTGAGAATGGCAAATTGTCACTTTGTAATATTTATTTTCTTTTTACATGCAGTTGTATATAATTATGGTTTGATTGGTTTCTTTTTTTTCTTTTTAAAATGCTCTGTATGCAATAAATATACTAGAATAGTTGCTTACTTATTTATCGTCTTTTGTTTTATTTTATTTCTCGTGCTGAGAGGTGAGTACGGACGTGTTGTGAGAGGGTTAGACACGCACCAGTACTTCTCACTAATGAGGAGTTCATCATTCTCTCAGCTTTGATTTTACAGATTGTAAATCTTTACCTGAGTTTGGGACTCACTGTGTTGACCATGGAACACCGTTCTTACGAAGACAATGGTACTTTTACTTTAAACTATTATTATCATGAGTGCATTTTTCCTGACTGCAAAATAACAAGTTATACCACACCATATTTTTGGCTACTACCAAATTGTGGATGCGCCAAATTTTTTGCCAGATTGGCAAAAAGTGAAATATTTATCGATTTTCAACGCGACAAACTTGAGACTTTATTTGTTCATATGCAATCCAATAAAAAAAAACTTTGAGACAAAGCATTCCTTTCAATCTTTGGCCTTTAAGTTGCCTACTTAGGCTAGCGTGTTATGCATATAAATGTTTCAATTGCAATCTCCTCTTTAAAAGACTGCTTGCTCTGGAGAATTGTCATTACACAGCTGTTATGTTGGTACAAGTTATTGCTCTTCTTTGTTTCAGTCACGTACTTAATAAGTGTATGAAGGCCCGGATTGGCCATAGTGCCAGGGTGCCAATGGCACATGGGCCCTCCCGTAGATTGGTGTGGGGGCCTTTTCACATTTTATAGTGAAAATTACTGGTTGGTTGGTCTTAAAATTTGGTCCCTTCCCTAAGCATTTCATAGCTGCTTTTAAATGACTAGACTATAAAGACAGCTTACGGGACCAGTCATTATTTATCGCTTGGGAAGAAGGGATAAGTTTGTTTTGGAATTAAAAAATAACACTTCCAGCAGTCAAAACTTTTCAGCTTCTGGGGGGTAAGCCCCCCCCCCCCCGACCCCTCTTGATGTGAGTGATAACCCGGTATTGAAACTTATAGTATCTACCTAGTTTACTATTTTTAATATACTTTCTAGAAACACCTTGCCTCCTTGGCTTATTGATTGAAACTAGACATAAGATGGATGAAAGGAACATCGGTGTTTTATAAAACATTTTTTAATTCAACCTTGTCTTGCCGTCAAAATCGAGGTTGGTTTTCCTTACAACTAGTGGTACCTTGTTGAAAATAGTGCTACTTATTTAATCTGGCTATAGAAAAT
The DNA here is from genome assembly GCA_023313725.1 of Lithobius niger. Classification (NCBI taxonomy): domain Eukaryota; kingdom Metazoa; phylum Arthropoda; class Chilopoda; order Lithobiomorpha; family Lithobiidae; genus Lithobius; species Lithobius niger. The sequence continues at coordinate 21,628 of JAHWFP010193374.1, forward strand.
TATCCGCAGACAGTCTCAATAGGCACACGAAAAGTGATTTTTTTTTTTTTTGGGGGGGGGGGGGGGGTTTTTTTTTGGGGCCGTCACCTTATTTGTCGACCTTGAATAGAGAAGTGAAGATTTTTCAGAGTTTTTAAGTTGGTTGGGGGGGGGGGAGCATCGAAGATATGGCAGTTGCATTTTCATGACTCCGCCCCTCCCTCAGGCATAATAATAAACGGTTCCTTATAAGCTCCCATTACCTTCCCCCTCACAAAATTGTGTTTGGGGGCCTTTTTAAAACGTCATGGGACTTGGGCCCCAGGGCTGCCAGTCCGGGCTTGAGTGTATGGATATGCTACTTCCACCCTATTACCACGAATGTGTCATCTGCTAATAAGCTATGTACTGTACCTCAATTTAATAGCGGCAGACTGACGCTGACTACCGATACCGAAGCTCTGCCAATACCGATACTCACCCATCCCACCAGCCTTTAACACTATGTACCATACTATGATGCAATGTCGGACACTTCTTTAAATACATCTAAAACAAACTTACACGTCGTGTTCCTATCTCTTTAACATTATGTACCGTACCACGATGCAATGGTGGACACTTTTTTAAATATAGATTTAATTCTTCCTTAAAATGTATTTTAATACATCTTACCAACCCCCACGTTCCTTTAAACATGATGAAGCCAACCATGATGCAATGGTGCTGCTGCCGCCATTTTTAGTTGGGCCATTCCGGGTTATTAGTAGTCTCGGCCCTACCTTTTACACCCGTACCATCCAGATTCAACACCTGTACAGATCAGTACTGAAATCAAGAATCTAAACCAAGACACCACCCTTACAGTTCACGGACCATAATCCCTTATACATTTAAAACAGAGAACAAACCGGAAGTAGACCAGCTGCCATTACATTGTGGTACAGTACGTTGTGTGGTTCCGCCCTAACATTTTGGAGTGATAAGTTTTACTACTAAGCTTTGAAATTCTCTGCCTACCAAAAGTGGCCCACTGGGCACTTGCATCCGACGTCTGGGCTTCAGTCTATCAGTACATTCTAAATCAACTGACTACACTAATGGGTTTGTCAACTAAGTTATCATCATATGGTAGATGCGTTCTATGGTGAATGTGTAGAAAAGCTATGGTAGAAAAGCTGGCTCGTGGGGCACTGTGTTCTCTTTGCAAACCAAGTACGATTCTTCTTATTCCTGACCACAGGGACTTTTAGGCTGTAGCATACGATGCATGGATACAGAGTATATAGTAAATGGAATGCAAGGGGGAAAACCAGAAGCGCTTTCGCAGAACAATTCCGTACCTGTATTTACCAAATTTGTCACTTACACGCTATGACGATCACTGGAACTCACACTGAACGTCTTTGTTGATACTTACCTCATGTTCCACCTCACGATTTGTACCATTACATTGTTTAGACCGACCAGAATCAACCCAGTCTAACTTCCAGGAACTGCCGGGGATTTTACCTAGAGCTTCGAAATTATCAGGTCACTCTGGACAACGTAGTGGTACAAATAATGGCTATGAATGTAAGGTGTCAACAAAGATGTTCAGGGCGAGTTCCTGTGATCGTCATAGCGTGTAAGTAAAAAATGTAATAATTACTCTCCACCCCAGTACGAAACTATACTAGAAAGCAGTTCTGGTTTTGCTGCTTTCATTCTATATATACTCTGTATCTGTATGACTAGCTACAGCATACAACGGTCCTGGCGTTGCACAAAGTATTAATATTAAAAAATAATAATAATAATGTACATGTACTTACGTTTCCATTAGCAAGTGCTGACACGACATAACCCAAAGTAGAAAGTGAGTTGTTGATGATCTTTGCTTCGTCAAATATCATTCCTTCTGAACCAGTTTTTTTAACCTAAGACGAACACTCAAAACTTACTACAATGATGAGCATGTTACCAGTTAATCAGAGTAAAGGCTAAAAACTTACATTCTGACTGCCTGCCAAATCAACCAAGCACAGTTTTCCACTTAGTATGTTTTGGATGCCAAGATTCTCTTGTCTAATGTGAATCAAGAAGACGCTATGACTCCGGGAGCTGTGCTCATTCATATCTGAAGAAAAACGAAAATGTCACGATTTCACGAATTTGCAATTATTGTGTCATGAAATAGCACCCTGACAAACCACCTGCAATGAACATACCACATAAATAAATAGACATAAATAGACATAAATTGCTGGAAATAATATTAAGGAAAATTTAAAATTAGCCAACAGCAAAAATCATACACTAGAAATAACTTAGTTCAGTAAGCCACTTTTATGCACTTACGTTTCGTCGGAGTGGCATGACCCGTATTCGAACCGGCTACCCAGTTCGCCCCCAGATCACTTGCATAGCGCCTTAATCGCTATGGCCACATCCTCCACTGACACAAAGATAGCTCCCCTGAACCTGTCATTAATGTCACAACCGTGACCTTTATTAATGTCACATCCTCCATTCGACCGAAATTCACTCGGCCATAGACAATGGAGAGGGAAGACAAATCATACACTCCCAAGGGGCTGTGTTGAGCCTTGTGAGTGTATGATTTGTTTTCCCTCTCCATTGTCTATGGCCGAGTGAATTTCAGTCGAATGGAGCCCTGGTCACGGTTGTGACATTAATAACGGGTTCAGTGAGCTATCTTTATGTCAGTGGAGGATGTGGCCATAGCGATTAAGGCGCTATACAAGTGATCTAGGGGCGAACTCCGAGGAAACGTAAGTGCATAAAGGTGGCTTACTGAACTACGTTATTTCTAGTGTATGATTTTCGCTATTGGCTAATTTCCAATTTTCTTTAATGAGCATACCACAAACAACTTTATTTAACTTGTGATTGCCATAACACCACCCTGCAACTTTTCAGACGTTTTTGTCGCATTTTTATTTACGCCCAGTTTTCTGAAATCCAGTTGGGTGTCTCATCAGTCGCCACCTTTGGCCTGTAACAATGGTAACATTACAATGGTGTACGATATTTGTGCGAACTTGACAACACACACTAGTATGTGTTTAGATAATTTATTACTTATTTTTCAATGTAAACATTGTTGTTTTACAAGTTGGTATGTTTGGTATGTTTTTTAAAATATCCAAGCCCCAAAAAATGTAACTGTAAAAAACAAAACCTGTGTATTGTGGGTGCCGCCTTGTCAGGATACTATTCAAGTTTTGAAAATGTAAAGTAATAAGCCATCTTCAAGAGTTTGGTATAAAAAGTGGGTAATAAGAAGCGGGGATGGTGCCCTATTGCTTCTCGGGGTGGAACAAACAATGCATTCACAATTTACATTTATTTGTTCACCAGAAGAGTTATTTGCACCTACCTGAATTGAACCAAAGATTTATAGGGTTGGGGAGGAGAATTTGTGACTGAGACCCATACTGAAACATCTTAAGATACATTCACATTAGTTCAGTCTTAGTTTATAGAGGGCGCCACGTGTTTTATGTGGGCATTTCTACTAATTTTTTAGCCTAAAATTAAACTAAACTAAACGAAACCAGCTTATAGTTAATTATTATTTAGCCTAGCTTAGTTGTAATTTAGTTTACTTTAGATTTGGGCTGAAAAATGAGCAAAAATTACCAGATAAAACACGTGGTGCCCTCTGAAAACTCGGACTGAACTAATGGGGACAAATCTAACGTGTTTCAATAGGGACTTTTGTAGAGTTACAAATTCTCCTCCCAAACCCTATGAATTCTTGATTGAACTAACTAACTGCTACAAGTACTGGCGCACAGATTCGACTGGAACGAAATTGTCAAAAACTGCTTTATTGGTAAATTAAATCCAGAAATGAACAGTTTTTCCTTTATTTGTTATAGTGTGGGCCCTAACATATATATTTAAAGTGGTACTATCATGCGAAAATACCGTGGCGCAATCTAATAGCAGTGATATTGTTAACCTTGACTGCTTTATTCAAGGTGCAAGAGGACGAATCAAATTTTCACTCAATAATTAAGGAGGTTCGTGGCTTATTTGTTTCGTTAAAAGAAATGGCGTTGTTCACTCCTTCGCTAGGTGCAAGATACAGGCAACTACAAGGTAGTACCAGACACCGCTAGATGTTGCTGGATTCTGCAGACTTTCAATCGGTGATAGTGCCACTTTAAACAATAAAAAACATTTGAAAATTCTACTCCTCCTCCCACTACCATGTTAACTTAAATTAAACAACAAAAAAACAAGCCCAACTCAAATCAAATTGCTAAGTATGTGACAAATGATCAAATTCAAAATATATACAAAATACGAAATACTTCTTTTTGTATTAATATATAGGGACAATGGGACATATATTAATATTCCACATTTCCCACATGCCACTTTCCACAGTGGCATGTGAAAAATATTGTAGAATAGGTTTAAAAGTTATTATGGAGAGTGACTAGCATACAGACATTTAAATACATCTTGTTCTACTAGGAAAACTTAGATTCTTTCATCTTATTTGGTTTATCTTAATGGAAGTGGCTATTTACAGGTACAATACCTGCAAACAACTGGCTATTTACAGGTACTATACCTGTAAGTAATTGACTATTTACAGGTACTGTACCGGTAAGCTATTGGCTTTTCACAGGTACAGTACCTGCAAGCAACTGGCTATTTACAGGTACTGTGTTTACAAGCAACTGGCTACCATAAAACTACTGAACTTGTGTCTTCCTCATTTTTTACTAATGCTAGGCACATAAAGAATAATTATATCGATTATTGCAGTTTGATTTCACATTAAAGTACTATCTGCCTGAATATTCGAAGGTCGTCTAAGAAAACCCGGATAATTCCAGCAATATGTAAAGTACAGCCTTACTCGAGGAAGCATCAAATTACATAGCCATACGACAAACCTTTCAAAAGCATCGACTTATCAGAGCTGACATTGAGAGCGTGGCATGTGATTTTTTAACGTGAAATATGCAGTCAAGCTCGTACGAAAGCCTGACAATAGCTTGTTTCAAGCGATCAAAAACAATCACTATGACTCAAGTAGTGTCGCAACCGGGGGAAGTGGGGGCTGGTGGAGTACCCCCATTTCCAGATCCGAAAAATTAGGACTAAAATTTGTTAAAAGTAGCCAAAGCGTTTGTTGCAAGTAAAAAAAAATTGTGAAACTTGGTTTTCATAACTTTACAAAGGTACTAAAATTGCTGGAAATGAATTATTTTTTGGGAAGCCCTCCTTCTAGACAGACCCCTAGCTGAATTGTAGGACCTCATTTTCAATTTTTTATTTATTTTGCTCCCACCCCTTGCCAACAAATTTTGCAATAACTAACAAGCTCATCTGCACACATTACATTTATATGATTTTTCATTTCCATGCGTATCTCAAAAACCAGATCCGACAACATGTTCATTCACGAAACCCAAATGAATCCGATTAATTGCAATTTCGTAAAAAGATAACACCGCACTAGCCAAAAGACGAAAAATCGTGCATACACACATTACATTTAAATATAGTTTCTTTTTACTGTGTGAATTTCGTAACTGATCAGGCATGGTGGTTATTCATCAAATCCATATAAACCTAGGCTAGATATGAACGAAAACAGCATTTTATTGCTAATTTTTTTTTTACGAAAATCGCCCCGGTGCCATCTGTTGTCTTTTATATCGTTAAATCCTGCAGCAAGCGAAGGAATGCACAAACCATGAAGAAACAAATATTATCAACAAAGTAAACATTAGCTAAGCCTAAATAAATTAATCTAAGAAAATATGGTAAGTTTTCAAGCGCCAGTGAACAATCTGTAACGGTTAACGATATAATTGATAACAGATGGCGCCACTGTACAGTCGTGTAATTTTTCCATTCGTATAAATGTGACTAATAAATCCGCTTTTGCAACGCTTAAAACGACTGCACAAAGTTCACATTTTCAGGTAGATTTGGCCCATATCGCTCACATCTGCCCCAGTTAACATCAATTTGTGAAAATGTTTAGAGATTTGATCATCTTGGCCACGAATGGTTATAATCGTTGAGTCTGTAACTCAAGCGCCTTCCCGCAAAATTCACACTTATAAGGCGTTTCGTCGAAGGTTGTATAAGTACACTGTTCTGAAATTACACGTTAAACGTGGCTTTAAAGCACATCTAATGACCAAAAACCATGAACAAACAAATTTATCAAAAACGTAAACGTTAGCTAAGCCTGCGTAAATTAATCAGAGAATCCAATACGTTCTCAATCACCAGTGAACAATGCTAAAAGTTAACGACACAAAATGACAACAGATGGCGCCACAGTATTGTGCAATGTTTGCTTCGCATTCATGAACACGCAACGTTTTATGCTCGAAGCGATAGCTTAACGTCGACGTTTTCAGGTAAAAATCTGGCCCAGATTCCTCAAATTTGGCGTAGTTAACATCAATTGTGATTTCAGATTTGGTTATCTTGGCCACCAGTGAGTCTGTAACTCAAAAGCCTTTCCGCAAAATTTACATTTAAAAGGCGTTTTGTCGAAGCACAGTTCTAGAATTACGCGTAAGACGTGACTTTAACGCACATCTGCGGACTGTAGTAACGAGAATGATTAGTTACTAAATGAAAACCTTCATTGCAGTCTTTCCTTATTTTCGTAATGGTTTTCCTGGCAGATCAAACTACGATTCAGACAGCAATGCAGCCGGATGCTTTCGTGCTACTGAAGTATGTTGGTGCATTCCCTTTTTGAGCACTACCTGTGAATAGCCAGTAGCTTACCGGTACAGTACCTGTAAATAGTCAATTACTTACAGGTACAGTACCTGTAAATAGCCAGTTGTTTGCAGGTACTGTACCTGTAAATAGCCACTTCCTATTTTAATTGTTCATACCTTGACGACAGATGTAATTCTTGTAATTTTATGATATCCTTTTTGCTGACTGTCTTTCATGTGACAACGGGATGCACAAATCCTCGAAACGTAGTGTAAATTTTGAATTGTTTTGCTCACTATTATGACTAAAATTGTAACTGACATACACACAGGAATCCTGATAGGCAGGCTGACAAGACAAGATACCTGCACAGAACGAGATTGCCCTCCTTCGCACTGCACGGTACTAAACATGTGTAGTCAGCCAGCATTCGTAACCAGCGAAACAGTGACTGCACAGGATTTTGTGGACATTTTTCCAATACACGGTATGTTTGTTTGCAACTATCCTACACTACGTTTACTAATATCAGGCCTAACAGTTTAGGCAATACCTCGTCTAATAATAATTTTGTGTATAGAGCAGTGACGCGACGTAGTATTATTGTATATGCTGGAGCCTTAATGGGTTAGCTGCAAGGGGCACTGCAGAGAGAAACAGAAGGGCGTCATACTAAAGCCAATGCTGTGAAGAGTGATTTCTTCGACCTAAAACGCGAGATTTTTGTTGTTGGAGAAAACAACATTATTTTAAGCCTAAGAAATCCGTTCTTCCGTTGTTTTTCCCTCCATTTTTATGTAGTGCACCTTGTAGTTATGCCCTCCAAAACCCATACTGGTGCCAATCTGGTGCCAATATGGCGGCAACTGTCACTGCTCTATTGTCTGGTCTGTTACTTTGCGATGTCATTAAATTTGATTCTTCACTTACTAGTCACAGATATGTGGCGATTAGTTTTTCCTTCTTCTAAGACATCTAGTAATTCTTTAGGACTAGTCACAACGCGTTCAGTAGCACCCTGAGAAAGAGAGAAGTATGCTTTGATACAAACCGTATTCAATTACAAAGAATAAGAAAATGCGGAATTGGTAGCTACCAACTCGAAAAACATTTCTATGCTCTAAAGTTCGAATATGTGTTGCGTTATGACCTTGGGCTTAATACTGCCACTCACCATTTAGTCAGTGTGAGTGGTTTATCCAAGGTTTAACAAATGTATAAAACCACAGTTTGAAAATCGCTATGAACAACAACAGTTCAAAGAGACGAGATTGTCCAACTTTAATTTTAATTAATGGTGGGTCAGTCCCAACCGCACAAGCATAGCTGAACTCAAAGCTAAACTGATGTTCATTCCTCGTGTAAAACACAGCCACAAAAAGAGAATTTGTAACAAAAATAATAAAAAGAAGAAATGTCACCCAGCTTAAGAGGGTATCATGAGGAATGACTAATATTTCACCAGCTTACTGCGTGACATCTTCTGCGGTGCTTATGTTTAAAAAATGATGATGATTTCATGAAGGATGAAGATGACTTCACTTTCATCGTTCATGAAAGCATCATTTTTTAAATGTAAGTCGCTCTCAAGATGCCACGCAGTAAGCTGGCGAAATATTAATCATTTCTCATGATGTCTCTTCAAGATGGGTGAGATTTTTTCTTTTTATTATCTTTATTATGCTTTTGTCCCAACAAGATACATGCACGTTTACTGAATTTATAACGTAAAAGGTGAAAAAAAGCCTAAGCTAATGTGCAATAGTTTGAAATTGTTGCTTGAGCAAACCGTAAAGGAACTCTTCGTAAAGTTTTACAATCAGATGCAAAACTTCAATATCTGTTTCTACGAGAATTGAAACTACAGTGAGATGATGAATAAACAAACACCCGTCGTGATATTGGGGACTGCAGTGAAGACCGCTGTGCTGCACCCTTGACGAAAAAATAAATTCATTCACTTGTCATCACGTGACTGTAAACTGAACCGTTAAAACTTACAAGGTAAGTTCGTGGTAGCTCGATAGTTAAGAGCAAGGCCATACTGGCTATCAGGAAAGTGGGAGGTTTTCTGTGGGGTGTATGCTCCGAGGGCCCATCTGGGGCCTATTGAAATTTTTTCATGATGTTTGAGTTCTACAAATTGCCACAAGAGAGGGCCTACGTTAACCATTTCCCCGGACCTAAGTGGCCCTCCCAGTACACCCTTGGTTATGAGTAATTGACATGTTATCGGAAAAATCTGGTTTCATAACCACCCCAAATGATGACAGGTGAAAGGCCCACATTGGTCTTCGCTGTAGTCTGTGAATTGTACGACTGGTTCTTTATTTAATCAATATAAATCATGGGAATAATTAAGCTTCTTATGATTACATTAATGAAGAGAGGTTCACCTACAGGTAGCACTTTTCCCAAATGCCTCAGTATGGCTATAGTTGCGTTAGTCACCCACCCATGTGTCTGCTAGTATGGTGACTACAGCGAAAATATTGTAGACGTTACTGCATGTGTACCAGCTTGTCTTCCAATCCAGATTGTGTACTCATAGTACGCCATGCCCAGAATGTATATACAGTACACTGAACAGAATGTTTTCTTGCTCAACACAAACTATGTGGTCGTTGAGGTGATACACAGTGATATTTAATATCACTGCACAGCTTATTTAGAGTGTGCCAGACGTTTGAGTTCTTCTTTTCATGATTTGACTAATCTATTCTGAAGAAAATGGACCATACCAGAACAAACTGTTTTTTAGATGGCTTATTTTCATTGTTTACAGGTTTTCATTCCAAGCAGACATTCTTGGCCTACCGTCTGAAGTTTATGTTCAAAATATGTGACTGTTATCCAATTCATGTGGAGGCTGAGCTGATGCACAGTGATGTTTAATACCAGTGCACAGAATTTTCAGAATGTAGTGCAAAAGTTATGTTGTGTGTGTGGCCCATTTTTTTCAGATTCTAGTTTGCACTATGATCAGACAAATTGCAAAAACAACTTCTAGCTTCTTCCCTCATAATTTCTCACATGTTTATTTCTCGCGGCTCCCACTTCCTAGCTGAAAATAGTTTCTCAATAAACCATGTACTGTTTGTTTCAGTGAAACTTACCTTCACGTACGGCACTTTATTTTTATCTTCCTGAACTGACAAATTTGTCTTGGTTACTGCAAAACATAAAAAATATATACATATACATGTCTTATGTACATTCGTACCATTTTTATACAAATATATAATCATGTGTATAATGCATCAATCAGTAAATGAGCATGAGAAAAAAAGGCCTATTCGAAACCACTTTCAACTAGTTACTACGTCAGATAAAGCAGATATAAGATTCTGGTACAGAGCAAGAGACTGCAGCTCTCGGCTGGTATGTCACCGCTATGTCACAGGGATCAGAAACAGAGGCTTTATGTTGGCTTGAGGAGCGATAAACCAATGACTAAACCAAAAAAGATGCTCTTGATTGTGGTGGTTTCGTTGACCATTGTGCTTAGAAAACTTTTGCCATTAGGCTGCATTTACAATATGAAAGCTTGTGCGTGAGCGTGACGCTCGAGGCTCGACGCGTATGCCAGTTCATGAGCAAAGCAGTGAGGCTGTGTTTACAATATAAAAGCTTGTGCGTGAGCGTGGCGCTCGACGCGTACGCCAGTTCATGAGCAAAGCAGTGCTCGCGGACAATCCGCTTGGTCCGCTCGTGATATCATCACGCTAAAGCAAACGCTCTTTCATTTAAAAATCAAACGCGTGAGCAGGCGTGTGAGCTTGCTAATGCTGGCCGCTACTCTATTCCAACTATGCTGATTCACAACTTCCCTCTTCTGTAGCACCAAGACTCGATGCCATAAGGGTCAAGGTCACTGTAATTAAGATATTTGGCCGTTTATTTTGAGCATTCAACCTTTTAGCACACCACGTTTTCCTTTCTTGTGGCGCCGATGGAATCCGTTGATGCCGCCATTTTCCTGTCCCAGCACGCAACAACTAAGTGTGCGAGCGTCACTTGGCGCTCACCGATCTAGGTCCAGTAGATATTCGCGTGACACTTGAATTGAAAACAGCAAAACGCGAGGTTTGGCCCGCTTGCTCTACAATTGTAAAGGGTCGCGCTTAAGCGTTGAGCATGGGAAAAACTAGTTTCACGCATCGAGCGTCACGCGTACGCGTCGAAATCAATATTATAAATGGGCCCTTAGACACTGGGAACATAAATTCGTGTAAAATTGCAAAAGAAAACCTCGTTTTTCGTAGCTCTATCATGTAGAATCAAATTTTAACTATGTGTACATGTTAGTCTACAATACGCATAATTTTACTTTTGTAGGTGTGGTGTAGGGATCGACCGAATCTACTTTTACGAAATCCGGATTGGGTCCGGATAATTTACAAGATTTGGTGAATCGGATTCGGATCTTAACCGAATCCAAAATAAATCCTTTCTTGAATGCTTCAACCCTTTGTATTTTATACAGACTAAATTTTCTCTCTTAGCCGATTAAAGTAGGAAAAGTTAGTAAAGTTTAAAGACTCCAGTACACATTTTCGCAACTTTTTCATTGGTTTTTCCCTTATAACTTCTGAATAGTTTATGGTAGCCATATGAAATTAGCTCCATTGGAAAGCTGGTGAAAAAACGCTTCGAATGGTATACTGAAACGTCGAAAACGGCCAAATATTAGCGAAGTTATTGAAAATCGCCCAGACATTAAAAATGTTGCCGAATCTGAATCGAATCCGAACCCTAAGGATCCGGCTTCAGATCCGGTTCGAATTCGGATTCGGTCGATCCCTAATGTGGTGGTAACCTTGATCACAATAGCCCTTATGTTCGAAATGAAAGCATACTATTCTTTTTTTAAACTAAAATCAGTAATCCTATTCCACGTACCATCAAGAAGATCTTGAATCTTGTCCATATATATTTCAAAATATGACACCTGTAATTAATTTCAGCTTGTAATTACATTTGACAGATAATGAGAGTGATCAAGTGCAGCAAACTGAAACATCAACAGGGTCTCTCAACCAAGAATGATCAAAAACTATCTAACAATGGACAGAACTATTGAAAAATCTTGCTCGGTGCAATGTCAAATCATCTCCAAGTTTTCACATTTACACTGTTATGCCAAAATAGTGCCCGATGGAAAACACCAGTTACAAATGAAAAATTATTGCAGGCTAATTAATGTACGACAAACCAACAAAAAATCTGAATTCCAGAGTAAGATGTGGCGAGTTACACAAAGTTTCACATTTGAAATTTGAATTGAATGCTTTAGCAGAATCATTCATAACCCAAGACATAGCCACAGAGTGTACAAAGTTTTAATTTGGTGTGCACCTACATGGTGATACTACCTCGGCACCCCTAAATAGACACCAGCAGTGTTCAGCCGCAAGCTCCATCACTTAAACAGCCTGCATAATCGCTAAAAATCACAATGGATAGTATAGAACTCATATTAAGAAAAAGTATTCACTGACAAATTCAAGCTTGCCATAGTTGACAAATTCAACAATCATGACAAGGCTTTTAACAGCAGGTGAAACTTGGAAACCGAAATTATTAAGATATACAAATTGTTTTTCAATTAAAAGTTTAGTTAAGTAGTCGTGTGAGCTCTGTTGTACCCAAATAATTTCAGTTACTTATCCCGGACTCTACGCATGACTAATGGTTCATGTTAAGTCTCTTTAGGTTTTACTGAGGTTTATTAGATTTGCCACGTGGGTCTACACTAATATGTGATTCAGTGTGCTCTCCGGATAGGCAAGGTACCAAGGTATAGGGAGAGAGACGTTGATGCTGTAATTCGTGCTCAGTTCTGTTCTGCTTAGGAGTTGTTATAACTGCTTTTATACTACAAGCTACGACCAGTGGTGGTAACTGGAAGAAGCCAGTAGTTAATATCTGTAATCAATGTTAGCTAGTGGTGATGGAACTACCACTCCTGATGTCTCCACCTATCCAGAGGGATATATCCAGTATACCACACATACATAACATGATATAATCCAGGGAGCTTGGATTACATGTAGCTTTGATAAGGTGGACCCACTTACTATTACGCTTTACCGTGAGAAACCGTGCGAGATTTTGGGAGCTGCTTTGCATACTTCAAAACGCGTCTGACGTTTCTGCTCCCATTTTTAGCGCCATTTTACTGATTCTTGCATCTCATTGGCTTTTGATTTTTCCGATGAATCGACACAAAATTGGACTAACAAACGAACGAGTACGCATCATCAAACGTAAGCCGGACCGCTCCAATTGCTTAAATTGTTCTAAAGTGCATTAACCTACCAGTACAATCGACAACGTGACTGAAAATCGCAACGTTTGTTATCAGAAGGGGAGCACCGTCACAAGCGACCATCGTAAACACATGCCATTGTTTTGGTTGCAACGCATCTACGTCAGCTACTCTCGTCTCGGGTTATCTGGTAAGAATTTATCGTTTTGTTTTAATAATGTGTAATTTAACGTTCAGTAAAGATTGAGCGATCAGATATTTCATAATTATTCATTAATTTCGCTAAAAACTACTGGCTAGTTAAAACAAACCTTTTTGTTAGGTTCGAAAAACCAAGCGTCGTCTGCTTCGACGATTGGTTTGGGAGCAAAAGCGTCACTAACTGAATCTCGCTCGTGTATACCTTACCACGAGAAATAGCTGTGCTATAGCTCATACGCGTTCAACTGAGTGGGGCCACCCTATCAACGCTATGTATAATCCAAGCTCCCTGATATAATCAACAAGATGACTACATAGTTATCAATACTGGAATACACGAGGTGAAATAATAAACATCGTTGGCAATGGTTAACCAAGTAATGGCTGGTTAAGACTTAGCAGAGCCATAAAAGCCTGCCTAAGGAAGCTAGTAGGTTATGAACTCCTGTCTTCACCTATACGGCATAGCAGCCCCAACACATGTACAACATGCGTAAGAAATTAAGCATCAACATTACCCATTTTAAGCTCCAAACCTTGTACAGCATGCACAAGGTTTTAAACACCGACGTGCTTAAATTTACCAAAAAACATAACCGTAAATCTACTTGTCGTCCGGGTTACTAGTTAAAAATCCAACCATTTTGATCCGGCTGCAATAAAGAGACCGGCTACAATTAGAGACCAGCTATAAGAGGACACGCCACAAATAGATGATTTATGTTAGATAGCTTTAAATCTAACGTAACGTCACAGTATTCAAGTGAAGGTAGCCAAAAGCCTTGTTAGTTTCAGATTGTTCGTGGGAGTGGAAAATAAACACCGTTTATGACACTGTTTATTTCAGAGTTGCTGTTAGTTTGATTCTTTACAATTAGCATTCTACTAGAATCACTTGTCATCGTGATACTAATAATAATCTGAAATAATCTGAGTTAAAAACAATTTAAATGTTAATACTAAAAAGGTTCTCTCTTAAGGTTTCTGCTACTACACGAGCTGTGGTTGTGTGACTACGAACTCGACTTTCTCAACACTACATACGAACATTTTTATGCTTTTAGGGTTTCACCTGTAAACACCAGTGACAGCCTGCATTTGGGGATGTCCCTTTAGGTGCACTGCAGTTCTTTGGAGGAAAACCCTTAGTGCTTGTGCCCCCAAGTTCACACTTATGCAAGTAATCGAGTTCTGGAGCTTGTTTTTGTCTTGCCAACGGTAATAACCTTGCTATTGCAATGGTCTATGCAACTACAACAAGAGCAGTAATGCTACTTTAGAGGAACTGCTCCAGGTTTTAGGTGTAGGGGAAATTTTTACGGATGAGGCTGGTACTGACTTTATTATTCAGCTGGTGATCTCAATGCCCAACTGTGAAAAACAGGTCGGTTTAAAGAACTTGTTCCTGAAGGCATGGAAGAATATGGGCTGACATTTCTGTACAGTTGGCTATACCCGTAGACCATCACCTCCATTAGCAACGAGCAGGATTCCCGGTCGTGGATTTACCACATGTACGGCACTGTGGTCAATTTTCCTAGGGGAAATGAAATGTGACAAAACACCGAGCCCGGATGGGCTCACCTGATGCAGATCGCCTCGCCCAACAACACTTGACTCTCCTTCTTTCGGCCTCTTTGCCTCATGCCCTTCAATTCCTTCTAGACAGGCTGTGCTACAGGTCAGAGACAAAGAGTCTGTCGTTTAGGCTAACGTTTTGAAATCGGTTGGAGTGATCTTTGAGATGACTTGCAGAATTTTTAACCTTTGCATCTGAATGGAAAGGAACTGACTTGGGTCACTTCAGCAACCTATCTGGGTGTAGAACTGAGTGGCAACCTGGTGGATGATTTGGACATGTGGAAAGTTCGGGCTGAGCTATGCAAAAAGGGCAAAGCTGTCCTGCACACCTTTGCCTCCTCTCCTGAGGAAATGAAACTGTGTCTGCTGAGGACCACAGTGCAGCTACCCTATATAATGTGGCAATTAACGAACTGTCATTGGTGTATCATGGGATCATAAAAAGAGCACAACTGACGTCTAAGTATACGCACAACCATCAAGTTTACAGAGGTGGTAACTTCCTCACTCTAGAACTTAACTTGTTGCTTTTGCAACAGGCTACACTGTGGAGTAATATACAAAACTCTAACAATGCCCTTATTGTAGCTAAAAGTTAAAAAGCCCTTGTAAATACAATCAACGTGTAAAGCCTAAAAAGTGCACAACATATATATATATATATATAGTATATAAAATGTGCTCGACGTTTCGAGTCAGCTCCAATTTGCTCTTAAAAATGTGTAGGAGCTGACTCGAAACGTCGAGACATTTTACATATTATATGTTGTGCACTTTTTAGAATTTACACGTTGATTGATCTTATTGTAGTTTGCATGGGGGACTGATGACCAGGGTCACGGTCTGGGTGCAGTTGTCTTGGAACGGCTGATACACCTGGGAAGATGGTGAGAGATCTGTAACCCGATGACATACGGCTGCCGAGGCAAAAGGCCCACGACCATATTCAGGTCATCGCTGTGTTGCAGGCTATTGGAGACATGGACCGAGGTCCACACTGACTGTTTTTTTTTTATTTAGTTTTTTATTTAAATTTATCACTTCCATACCACTTATGCACCTCGTTATATGGAATAAAATAAATAATCACATTTAAGTTGTCGCTTAGTTGCTTTGTCGAGTATACGAACCTTTCCAATGTTAAACCAAACAAGAGATAACAAACTCAGAAACTTCGACATTTTTACCAAGCAAATAATACTTCCTACATACTCACTTTAATATGA
>JAHWFP010193376.1:0-51031 GCA_023313725.1 Lithobius niger
CAAATTATTTGTGTCAGTTACTCCCTGTTCAGCATAAAACTAATTTATTTTTTAATGGAAGTATCTGTAAATGTGAATGCCCTGGTCTTCCTGTCAATGAAGTGTGGGCATTCGAAACAACAATGCGTTTTGGATTGGCCAATTGTAGCATCCAGGCTGGATGTTACTCAAAGGGCATCAGCGCCGGAAAAAAAAAATAATAAATGTAAAATCAGAAAATAATCACATACCGAACGTGACTTTCTGTGTTGTGAATGATGGCTCAATACTTTAGGCCTAAACAGTACCATATGTTGTTTTTTTTTATTGCATCCTGAATTGCACTCGCATTGATTGACGCAGGAAAGACTCTGATCACATATGTGCACTCGCTTGTAGAGGTAGCCCCTAAGCTTCACTGCATAGCAGTTAAGACGTCCAAGGAAGATAGTGTTGCTATTTTGTTCTCCGATTTAATATATAATTGTGCTCCGATTTTCAATCTGTTTTCGTAGTTTGTCATGTTTAATGCTCACGCACAACTTTGTAATTCACTTTTGTGTTGTATCTTGTGCCGTTTGGGAGATAGAATTTGGATGACCTTGACTGCTGTCTTCAAGGTCATTGAAAATGTCTTCATTGGCTTCCCCATATCTAACTTACATTACAAATATGTCTTAAGAATTACCATAGGGCCACTATAACGGCAGTTATTTGCGTGTGACCAGACTTTTGCCTCACCCTGTATGATATTCATTCCAGTTTTTTCCAGTTTTTAGTCGACATTACTGAATATCATAAAAAAGGTACATAGATTACGAACAAAAACGTCAAGTGTGCCGTCAAAAAAGGTTATATGATTGAAGTTTCACTTTACTTATTAAAATGTGCACGGATAAAATTGGGTGATTTTTTATTTAAATAACCAAAGGTACAATTGAGAAAATTAACATTTGTTTACGTGCTGTTGTGCTTTACGAGTCATATTATATGAAAACCTAACACACAACAGCACTTAAACATGCAATTTTCTGAACTATACATTTGATTAATTAAATTAAAAATTATCCAATTTTACCTGTGTACATTTTAACAAGTAAAATGAAACTTCAATCTTATTACCCTTTTTTCAATCATGGCACACTTGACGTTTTTGTTTGTAATATTTATTTACATCTTTCATTGAACCTTTGTATTTATTTGTATTCCTTCTCATTATCCTATGACTGCAAGCACTCTCGGTCGAATGAATCCCTCTTCAATGATGTGACCTTAACAACGGGTTCAGTGAGCCACCTTTACACAAGTAGATCCGGAGCGCGACTCCACCAGATAAAAAAAAAAAAAGCCGGAGTGCTGCCCAGAGTGCTGCTCCACTAGTTAAAAAAATAAGAGCCAGAGCGCTGCTCCATCGCATGAAAAAATACAAACAGAGCACTGCGCCACCAGCTCAAAAAAAAAGAGCTCGAGCACTTCTACATCAGATGAAAAAAAAAAAGGCCAGATAAAAACAAAAGAGCAGGAGGAGCGGTGCTTTGTCTTTAATCGGGGAAATTCTGTAAGTAAGAAGTGGAAGCATTGCAACAGTCAGCAACGCTAAGCATAAGCAGACAAAAGAATATTTCGTGCAAAGCGATGAGTTACTGACTACATGCCTACAAGGTCAAAATTGGTGTAATCGTTTGGTTGGTGTTGCGTTTATCGATCGATTTTGACGTCTTTCTTACAACATCTCGCTGTCGTGATGCAGCCGCGAGCAGCCAGTCTGGTTTTTGGCCTTTACACTGCCGTTGTCTTTTCTGGCTCTCAGTATCATGTTAACGGGGGGGGGGGGGGCCAGTCAGTATCATGTTCAATTCGACGAAATTATGGAAAACTCATCATCCAATTAACTGGCTCTTCGTAGTCGTAGAGGAGAAGAAGGGGTGTGAAATAATACAAAGATTAACTTGGCTAGCGCGTTGATGCTTACTCCGTTTCGCCGAACTTTAATGAGTGTCTTCATTTTCTGAGATGGGAGAAATCAGACATTTCGCCGAAAAAAAATTTTTTTTTCTAAACTGCTTCCCTCGCTCGCTGGATCTAAACATAACATTGAAAACCGCCAGTTAATCACAAATTTCATTCAAGTAGGAATGTTTCTTCAAGCAGAGCTTAATTTTCGGTAGAAGGAGAAAAAATTTTGCCGAAATTGAATTCGGCGAAACGGTAGACGAAGTGATAGGTTTTCACATGTGTTGTTGTTTGAAATCGTTTTATTTTTACACTTTTGTATCTCTTTTTTCCATTTTAGTTTGTAATTCTGTTTCTTGTAGGTCCTGATTGAGTTATAAGCGCTTAAAATTGTACATGAAGAACCTGTCGAAACGGACGGATGGGAGGGACTTATATTTTTTAACCTAGTGTAGGCTCGTCAGTAGCAACGTCAAAAAAGCAACGTCAAAAAAGCCTGTTATAGTTTAATCAGTGCTTCCACGTACAGGGAATTTTTCCTTTTTTAGGGGAAAGCTCTTCAAAGGATAAAAAATTATATGAAGGAAAAAGGGGGAAAAAATGGGGAAATTCACGTGTTTTATTTGCAAGTTGCGATTTTTTATCGTGACTCACGATCTTCTCTTCATCGATAACGACATTCTCGAAAATTCCTTAACCACATAATCTTCTATTCCAACAAACAGTGGCACATTCAGGTATTTTGTTTGGAGGGGGGCAAACAAATATGAAAATAGGCCAGAAAGCTAAAGCATTTTTAACAGTTTCAGCGACTTTTCATGCTTCTTCATGCTTAATTTGAGCAATCTTCTTAATGGCAGCAAATTTCTTACTTATTTGTCCCACTTCGGTGTAAATAATTTTTCGCACTGTGGGGTAGGGATGAGAGGAAACACTAAGCTCGTGAACGAATTTGGGTTGTTGAGAGCATTTTAATATAAACCAACATCACCCATGCGAAAGAGAGGGGCCTTCTGGTGTCAGTAGATGAAAAAAATCAAGGTTCTTGAAAATTTTTACTGTTAATTTCGGGATTTTGGGATAGGAAAGTGCCCAGTTTTCCTCACCTGGGTGCGCCACCCTCAACAAACGCTTGTTAACATTTTAAACCCTTACCCAACCCCAAGTTACAATTTGGTTATTGTTTATTTCTCGACTATTGCTGGTTTTTTAAGGCTGAAATCACGAAAATTGTGGCAGTACTAATTTTTGCAGGGCTATCCATATGCTTCACTACTACCAGGAACGGCAGGACGACTAGTTTTAGTCGTTTGAATTTTATCTCCAGTTTGCGTCAATAGTTGGTGCTCCTATGCCCTCAAAACGGTCCCAATTTTTTTTTTAATCAGGAAATGTTAAAAATTAACGGAGTATTGAAAGGAAATTTAATAAGGGAAGTAAGAGAGGCAATTTTTTTTACACGGGGAAATGTTGTCTTTTCTAGGGGGTCATTCTTTAAATGAGAAGTGGAAGCACTGAGTGTAATAAACAAATGTGAATCAACTGATTTGCCTTATAATCAGGGCCCCCCACATCAAAGTTAGGGGCCTGGGACTAACAACAACAGCGGACCCCCCTCCCATGACTGATATTGTAAAAAAGAGTTACAATATGTTATAATATTCGTCGGCCACAATTGTTGGTTCATTGATTAATCCGGGTTGTTGTACGTTTGAGGACTTCTCTGCCTAACAAGCTGACAGGCTTGCACTGCAGTGCTCCTGCTCCGATGGTTTGTTGTTTGTTGGGAGGATAAAAAAAATTCATATTACGCACAAATCGAGTACATTACTCATAGTCATCAAAACTCACAAATGCGAAACAAATTTTTTAGGGCGTGCGGGCCCCATGAGTGACCAGGCCTGGGTACCGAGGGTCCGCCTGACCGCCCCCCCCCCCCCCCCGTTGCGGGAGCCCTGCATATAATGCTTCTTTCTGAACATCATTCGCACCAAGGTTATTTAAATGTGTATAGTAGTACACATTAGCTACTAGCAGTACACAATATGTATAGGTAGTGAGATTCGAACGACCTCAGTTTGATCGCTCCTGCCCTCGACGCGGACGACACGATTAAACTTGATTCAATTTATGAGGGAGATGCTCTTGAGGCTTAGGGGCATTCTTTTCATTCTTAGCACGTCGAACACGAATAGGAATTATCTATAGGATTTCGATGGCACACTCGCTATAAACCAAAGGTGTTGCATCATTATGTTTAAATTTAGAGTCACGGTCACGGAAGGGATTAAGGAGGAAGCAAACCAGAGCGGGGACATAACCTATTTATTTTAAAGACTACTTTCTCATCGTCATGATGATGAACACATAAGAGGTTTCAAGTGTGTTTGTAGTGTGTTGCCTCTAACCTTGGCCGAATTTTTTTTTTTGATAGGATTTTTTTTTTGACGGTCACGATAATAGTTTTTGTTTTTTAAACTATAGGAAACAGGCTTTGGGCCTATTGTAGGCGGAGCGAACAGATCTTCATTTCAAACTTATATATTGCAATGATTTGTTAACGCTCCTAAAAAAAATCTGGGTGTATGTATTGGTTATCGCCCGAATGCTGAGAACTTAAAATGCCGAGGGACGCTGGTTCGAGCGATTGTTAGTTCTTTGCACGAGGGAAGCAGGCGATAACTTATTTATCTACTGATGTCCGCATCTTTGCCCGACAATGAAGAAGCACGCGACTCCAATAATGATGTAGTGCACGGAGCAGTCCAACAATGCAACGCGGAAAGAAAAAACACGTTTACGTTTGCATGTAGTGTTCTATTATGCATGGCTTCGGATTTGGTATTCGAGGATTTGTTTGATTTGTCGATTGATGGAGATATATAGGAACAGAGTACGGAATTTAATGTTGGAGATGGTTGTGCCGGAAATCGGTGCGCAAGATCTCATTGGGGCTGAAGCCCCCCCCCCCCCCCCCCACTTTCCCTTTTCTTTGCCTTCTTGCCTTTTTGGTAGACAGAATCATAAAGAAAATCCATAAAAAAAATCAAAAAATTTTAAACAAAGGCTGTTTCGATGATCTGTAACACCGAATAGGTCAAAACAAGGCACGTCCCACAACAAAACGTCCTCAGAAAAACTTCCCTCTCCACCCTTTTTTTTGCTGATTTGCTGTTCAGCGGTTGCCCTTGTCGGTGCGTCCGACATTTTACATGGAAACTAACCATCTTCACAAGCAAACAAAAATGTACCGCCGAAACTAGAGATTTTTTAAAATAAAGTTTTAAAGGAACAACTTAACATTTTTACAATGGGCGTCATATTGTAATGAATTTTGTTGCTTGAAATGTAACCGATATTACCCGTTTTAAGAATTGATTATGGTGAAAAATAACTTGCCGTTTAGAAAGTAAATTAAATTTACGCAATGGAACGTGTAACACGGGTTCGTTAAAAAAAATAATCGAGTGCTGAGAATAGAGAACAGCCCTCGTTCATTGTTGTGTCCTAATTCGCAGTATTGTTAAAAAAGGGCTGAGATGCGGATATCCGTATTGTGGTTGGGTATCAGTGGCAGTGAATGTTGCCCTTCCCATCCACCCTGGTTCCTAGAGATGAACAGGAAACTATTATTATTATTATTATTATTATTATTAATGATAAATGAAGATTGATTTAAGGAAGGGGTATTTTAAGATAACATAATATATACTAACTAAGGAATTGATATAGCACATACAAGGGCTTAGATGCCCTTTGTGCATCTCCTTTTGGATAATAAGTTTTGGCTTTTGTTTTCGTATTAATTTATAGTAATTGTATTAATCATCATTTTAAGTTTCGTTACACATAGAATAGATTTGTGGTGTTGTTGTTGCTGTAACATAAAATGAAATAAATAAAGCATTACATTATTAAATTATACTCATTACTCATTCACTAAGTTGGGCCCTTTGCCTTTTGGTGTGACGTACTGTTGCTCTTTGCTGGACTTCTTATTTTAGCTTTTTTGTTGCAAATGTAGGCTTAAGCTACGTATCATATTTTTTATTTTAATAGGCTTTTGTTTACTCCAGCATTTAGTTTCTGTTTAACTATTTGTAGCCTCTTTCCATCGCCGCCGACTAAAAATAAAACGGCACATAGTCACTGCTGCTTGAACTACTGCCGCCAATAACTGTTATATGGTTTACAGCAACTGCTATGCAAAGTGTAGTCCTTATATTAAAAAAATAATTATGCATTATTATTATTATTATTTATTTCAAGGACGGTAGTCTTCCACAGGCCATGTGCACTACAAATCAACAACAACGCATAGTCAAAACAAACGCACCTTATACTCTAACACAATTTACGCATTACGCATTTAACTGCAAGCCAAACAATCATCAGTACGATAATTTTTAACGATAATCAAGTTTCAAAAGGGTCACAATGCTGCCGCTGGGATAACACTTGACACTCCCTCCAACGAAAACGTTGAGGCACACAACTCTATTATGCACTGCAATAGCGATCTCTATTACATAATAATCTACAAGTAATACCCATCATAATTGTAGGTTAAAAATATGTTAGCTTTTATGCCTGGTTTATTAGACCTAATTTTTAGCGTTTAGGCCTAACCTTTCCCTGGCGATTTAGTTTCGTATACAGTTCAGGCCATTTTTTAACATAGTAGCTGCTGCTCCAAGTGGAGCACCAGCCTTCACGATTGGAGCACCAGTCAGCATCATGGAGCAGTGGACCACCAGCCGTTGCAACTCCGTTCCTCAAAGTTTAAACTCATTTTTCGTTTAAAAAAAATCATTTTGGTAAAAAATAAAATTATGATGACACGAATACGTGTAGGCTTTTGATGGAATTCGTTCGTCACCGGTTATTTTCCAAAATTCCTAATGCCTCCAACCCTATCTAGTTTAAACACTTAGAACTGAAAACATTAGGATGGCAATGGCGCACGTCTCCAAATCATGAGTCCATTCATTTTTATTCCCATGGCGCCATTACATGGTATATTCACTCCACTCAAAACCTTCTAAATAAAATAAAATAAATTTAGAATGTAAATTTCTGAGAACTGGAGTGCAAAACTGTATATGTTTTCCGACCCCCCCCCCCGGCCTTCTGACTGCTCTCTGTCCACAGAATCATGCCTTTTTTTTTGCTATATGGAGCACCGCTTCATATTCCTTAAAAAATGCCCTGATACAGTTGCGCTCAAAAGTTTGGCTTATTCCATCAGGCAACACGGTTTCAGTTTCGAGACTTCACGTTACCGTGGCAACGAGGAATCTTTAAACTATTAGATGCAGGCATATTATTGTTTCGTGCTTTGGTAAAAACATATCTTTTGTTCTATAATTTCGTTTTATATAATGCTTCGCCTTGATACGACGGTTTCAGGTTTCATAGTCGGGCTTCCCATTGCTAGTGTAAACGCCACTTTCGTTGCCATGCTGAAGTAAATTTCTTCAAGCGTTTTTTTTTTCAAATGAAACTAATGTGTGTTGTTAATGGAATCCTTTTGTTTTTTTATGTTAGCGTTTCTTCTTGTAATGGTTAAATGCAACGATCAAATGTTATTATTTCATTGAGTTACGTCGAAATAGGTTATCAGTTAGAAAGAAACAACTAAAATTTAATTTGCCGTATTTTTACGTTCAGTTGACTACCTCCAGCATGGTGTATGTTTCGTCGGAATTCCTCAACTATTCACGATTCCAAATTTACAACAATGAGTGTTAGATATAAATACGAAAATGTGTTATTTCTCCTGTAATAATTGTTCGATTTACGGCAAATTTTGGCTCAGCAATACTTTTTAGGGTATCAAGCGTGGTAACAAATTTCATTCCAATCCGATCTTTCGTCTGGGCTCCACCCAGATTAAAAATGTGCAACCAACCAACATTTTGCAAATTGGTTTCCGTTATAGTCAACCAAATAGCCTATAACGGAAACGCTTCACTCACTCGCTCCGCCAACAAATGTCTTGGAGTTTTAAGTCATTTGAAGCAAAATAATGATCGTACAGAAACACCCGTTTGATTTTGAACCTTAGAGAAATGTAGTTAGGGGAGGCAAACCCGGGGACGTGAACCGGGAAACCTCCGACCATCACAAGGGGCCGAGGTAATAACTCAGAACAGAACCAGGTTAGATAGATCCCATAGCCACTGAAGGACAAAAATGGTAGTCTCTCACGGTGCCCTGGCCGGCACAGACTGACAGAAACTTTGCCAGGTTTCTGTTTCAGTCATCCACCATCAGATCCCTCAGGCTACGGCTGAGGTCTGCCACCGCTCAGCCAACGTGACCACTGGGTACTATTATTGCAGCTGATACCCGTCTGGCACAAATAGTTTGCTATACCGTACTGCAATATTTAGTAGTGGAATTCAGGGTTAGATTGCTAACTGAAGACGAATTAGTCGTTGCTCTTCTAACAGTGTAACGAGCAAACAGGAAACCAGTAGTGGCTCTAGAAATAAACTCGCTTGGTGGGGATGGGGGCGGGAGTCGGGGGAGACAAGGCAACAAACACTTTCGACTGGGGTGGGCAGCCGTATTAGTAGTTTACTCGAGTTAAACCGAACCACTTTTTTTACAGAAAAAATGTCCCATATTCATGTTCCGGTCAGACATTTTGACCTTACCCACCTCAACCACAACAAAATATTCAAAAATGCCTTTTTTCCATTTTTTGAAGAAAAACCATGCCATGTTTTGCTTTTCTGCGCTGAAAAATGCTGGTCGCAGCGACGAGAAAGAGCAAAAAGAAAGCTCGGAAATCCAACAAGGGGACTAAATGGTAAAAAAAAAAAAAATAATAAGTGAGTGGTAAGCAAAAAAAAAATGTTCCCAGAAAAATAATAAAACCTCAGCGTGCCCTTTCACTGAAAGTTGTCTCTGCCCTCTCGGATGTCTGCACTGAAGTTATGTCTTTCCGGTAGGTTATTGCGGTATTTCAAAAGGTCTCATATCAGCTAGATTAAAATCTACCCCAAAACAAAACTTGTTACAGAATCCCGCCAAGCTTTCGGCCGTGTGAAGTCGTGATATCAACCGCCAAGCGCTTTCGCTTACGGCGCAATTTTCAATTATTTTATTTAACGTTTGAAGTCTTAGTCGATGGGATTAGCTTGGCGAAAGAGCTTGCGCTTGGCGTTTGATATCACGACTTCACACGGCCAAAAAGCTTGGCGGGAATCCTTAAAAAGTTTTGTTTTGGGGTAGATATCCAAATTGATGAAATCCATTTTTTCTTAGTAATTATGAAATGGAAACGCCAACCTAGTTTTCTGGTCCATTTCTTTTTTTTTTGGGGGGGGGGGGGGGGAGGATAGATTTTGAGGATAGCAGTAACCTTTTTTCATTTGATAAAGCATTTTTATTAGTACTACAGTATCTCCTTACGCACGAATTTGTTTAAAATTCAGTTTGTCATTGTTGCATAAAAACAATGTTTAAAACAATGTAAAACAATCAATTTGGTCGTTTGGGGCTCCCTAACCCCTGAACCACTTGACAATCAGAAGAAGCCATATGAAAAGGGCAGATCTGCAGATCAATACATGTAAAATGAGCTAAGAACCAGCTTTATCCACCGCATGGACAAATTTATTTTCGTGATACAAAAAAGCGTTACCAGTAGTTAGTAGTAGTTAGTAGTAATTAGGCAAATTTCAACGTTATTCACATCGTTTCTTCAACAAGAAAACGGTAAACTGTGTTTTTAATAGTGACTTTTATTTTGTCAGGCTAACCAAATCTCCCGATTAAACAAGTTTCAGCCTTTTCTGTCGCATAGTTATTTATCCTCAGATGGCTGAAAACAGCCAAACTACCTTTGCAAGACACAACACAACGTGTCTAGTGGTCGCCATCCTCATATATACATATTATCCGGATGTTATAGTTTTATCTTGGCGGGCGACACACTAGCGTGTGTCTTGATTAGGCAAATATCAACGTTATTCACGTCGTTTTTTCAACAAGGAAACGGTAAGCTGTGTCCTTAATAGTGACTTTTATGTTGTCAGGCGACCAAAGTCTCCCGATTAAACAAGTTTCAGCCTTTTCTGTCGCATAGTTATTTATCCTCAGATTGCTGAAAACAACCAAACTACCTGTGCCGTAAAGACACAACGTGTCTAGTGGTCGTCATGCTCATATATACATATCATCTGGATGTTATGGTCTAGATAATCTTGGCGGGCGACACACTAGCGCGTGTCTTGACAGAATCGGCAACATCCACGTAGATGGCTGGAGAAAATGTAACAAAGTAGCAAGCTATGCAGCAAACTCTACAGTCGGTAAACTAAAAGCAAGTCTTTTTTGAATGCGTATGAAAACTATTATTACTCTTTGAAATTGAAAGGTTTCGATTTTTTATTTCCTTCTCAGCACCCTTCCCCTTCCCCATCCTCTGTCCCGAGATGAATTCGTTGACCTTCACACCCTGAGAGGACTACCTCCTTTAACTGTAATGTCTGTAACCTCTGTTATATTTTAGTTTCATTCGCATCTCCTATGGATGGTTCCGATTGGTTACAAGTGCAAGTGCAAATTTTCAATC
This sequence comes from Lithobius niger, assembly GCA_023313725.1. Lineage (NCBI taxonomy): Eukaryota > Metazoa > Arthropoda > Chilopoda > Lithobiomorpha > Lithobiidae > Lithobius > Lithobius niger. Next base: position 10,520 of record JAHWFP010193376.1, read on the forward strand.
GATAATCAATTTTAAATTTTAAATCCGATGATACGTTTCATTAACTGCAGGGCATCATAAATATTTTTTGTCATTTGTGTCAGCCAACAAAATAACTCTATCTGCATTCCACTTCTACGACTTTTAATTTTTTTTATTTTTTTATTTTATTTTCTGCGAAATAGAACCACCACAAAACTTACGGACAGATTTCATTTTATTTCCTAGATCTGTTACGACGCTTTCAAGAATATTTTTTTGTGGTTTCCTTTACGCCAATTCGAAGGTTACCTTCGTATTGTTTTAAGAACCATTAAATGAATATACACTAATCGCCGTTATGTTTTTTAAAAAAAAGAAAATGCTTGGTGAAGGTCAAAAGAGCTAAAAACCACCAATAAAAACTGGAACCGAAGCGCCTTATTGCAATTACACCAAACTACATTAAAGGAGATTAACTGTTTTTCCAGTGTGCTGTCTCGCACTCTACCAAATCCTTCCACAGTAAAGGTCGTGTGAAGAAACAAAAAACCTATCAAACGTAAAATCAAGCGCATGGACGTTTGCTACGTGGCACCGTTTTGACTCCAAGAGGAGAACCTGCCAACTAGCGAGAACTTGGAGACACCGTCTGACAACAGATGGCGCCACTTAGCAACCCTGCCACTTCGTTATTTGCGCCGTCTTTTTGCTCATACGGCCTTGACTATTAATAGGAGTCTTTGACTGTGCACGCAATAACGTGCAGCCTAACGTGCAGGTTAGGTTATTTTATGTTACAAATTAGCAGCCAGTAGCCAAATTATCATATCAGTGACGTTATCAAGAGAAGCCAAAGTAAAAACAATTACAAATAACACAAGAAAGTCATGAGTCAGGTGGCAAGAAAAATGTGTATCTACCAAGGAAAACCTTGCTATACTTTGTTCCACATTATGTTTTCAGAAAACTGACTGTGTGACACCAGGTTTTCTTCCACTGCGAGTGCAAAAAATCCGTAAACATCCCAACAGTAACTTTGTAGGGTCTCCAAGTGTGATATCCATATGTTTTTGCACTCTAAGCGCAAGGAAACGAGTCGTCGTCCAGTCAGTTATCTGAAAACATAACGTGGAACAAACTATAGGTGAAAACGGACAGAACCGTAAAAAATAAAAATTAAAAGACTGCTGGGGATTTGGATATGTGCATGCTGCTAGCACCAAACCAAGTGCCAGTTATGAGCTGAATCCGGTATTTATATGGGTTTGCTCAGGCTCCTGTAGATTCAGTTCATAACTGGCACTTCATTTGCTGCTGGCCACAATACAATACAAGCACACATCGAAGTCCCCCCTAGTTTTACAATTTTTCATTTTTTTTACGGTGCTGTCCGTTTTCAACACGTCGTGTAACAGGTTCTGCCTTGTTAAGACCAACTTCTTGCCACTTGACTCATGATGTTCCTGCGTTATTTGTAATTGTTTTTACTTAATGTTTCTCTTGATGACGGTTCTGATATGAGCCGAAACGTCTCAATGTATAGCGTCTGTGCACTTTCTGGCCTTCACTTCATTGAGTCTAATGAACAGGTTAGGCTACGCGAGTTAGTGAGTAGTTTTTAAAGCTCAACGAGCATTTCAGCACTGTCTCCGAAGCGTATCAAAGCTATTCTTAAAGGCTTGGCGATTTTTGCCTGCATGTCAACACGACACCACGGTTATTATACAGTTTAACCGTACCACGAAAAATCACTCAATTTTGATACTTACCGACACAGATCTTCATCCTCTTCTCATTTCACGTTTTAAAAAATGGGGGGTGGGGGGGGGGAATTGTTTTTTAGTTCACCAAACACATTTTTTAACCACGTAAAACGGTTTAAACGGGACGGAAAGCCAATTGGGCTCGAGATTGGTTAATAAATACGGCAGTGTCAGTCTGGCTCAGCGGTAGGACCTTGGCCTTTGATTTCAAAGGTCCTGGGTTCGATTCCCCGCTCAGGCAGTCTGACATATAAGTCCAAAAGGCAACGTAAATAGGTTTGCATCCGTATTTATTAACGTAAAACGGTGGGCCCAGTCGTGTTAAAGCGGCGGCCATGTTCCGGGATACAGAGTAGCACGAAAAGGTGACTTCGAGAAAACGGTTCGTAATGTCCCAAACTATGCTGTCTGCTTTTTTTAACTGCTTGCATGTAATGCATAAAGCAGTTATTGAAATACAGTCGGGGAGAAAAAGGGGCTTGCGTCGTGAGTTATTGTTAAATGACGTTACGTCCCACTCCAGTCGTTTATTTGAACGGGTCATGCCTATCACCTTTACCGTATGGCCGGAAGTGACTGAAATATTAGTTGATTTTTCATGATTTCACTTAGAAGACGTGCCAGCAAAATGTAGGCGTTGTTATTGAACAGTTTGTGGCTAAATCGTTTGCATATGAAGGGTTGTAGGTCCTTGACTAAAACATTTTGCCAATTATGTTTCTGTATAAAAAAGAAGTTGAACCGGAAATGGCCTAGCTTATTTAAGGTTTTGACAACAAGCACGGAAAACGGAATTCTATCTGTTGTTGGGCTATTGGCAAACCAATGGGAAAACAATGGCGGCTACTTTACGGTTCGTCGGCAAGGCTGTCCCAATTCTATGCGTATTGGCAGCAGGGGAGTTATGTGGCTCTTGCTAATCAGGTAATTATTGTATAATCGATTATTTAGTGTAACAGTTTGTTGTAGTATAATCAATTAGACAAACGTGTGAGACAACGGAATAGTGCATACTAGGTACGTAGCTAAAAGAATAAAGGCAGAATTATAAATTCATTCCACGATCACTTTCGATAGTAAAATAAACAATAGAGGGAACAAGTTTACTTTACGCTGCTTATGGGAAGAATAAGAGCTTCTCGCCAATTGATCTCTCGTTGGGCTAGAATGACGTAAAATGATCAACTGAACAACATTTTCGCGTAAAATTTTTGGGGCAAAGACTTCGTTAGGCCGTCAAAAATTATTGAAAACTGCACTCTTTGCGCTGACGGAAGAGAGGCTTTTTTCTTCCCATGTTATTAGCTGATATTTTTTTCCGTAAACAGTTCAGATAGGTGGGTTGTTATTGTCAGTTTCGTGTGGTTTTGTTGTGGTTTTGCTTCGGCATTTCACTTGAGGTAATGAACTGGTTGGGGATTGGCGTTTTATTTGCCGGACGTTCGCCCGTTTCATGCTTTCTGCCGCGGCGCGGTGCTAACTTTGGACCTTCATCACGGCCAAACGGTGCGTTTGCCCCAAAAATGGAAAAGGAAAACATTACTCAGCAGGTAAACCTCCTTTCATTTTCACAGAAGGCACTACAAATTGATCGCAAATTGCGGAAACTCGTTAAATCATCATTAACGTAACCTAACCAATTAACTACCCCAGTATGAAATACCAAACCTCAACCAGTTAACTACCTCAGTATGAAATGCCAAACCCCAAACTTACCTAACCTAACCTAACTGACAATAACAACAAAACCACACAAGACTGACAATAACAACCCACCTATCGGAACCACCTAATAGATAGCTTTGTCTTTCGTCTATGAAAATAGTAATATTGTGATTTTTTGCATAACCAGTTTATGTATTTCTTTATGAAATTCTTGTTCTTCTTTATTATTATCAATTTCCTGTGGTTTTGTTGTTATTTGGTTAGGTTAGTTAGGTTAGGTAAGTTAGGTTAGGTTATGTTTGTGTTGTGTTGTGGTATTGTGGTGTTATTGCGGAAGAAAAATATTTCTGTCTTCTTTCATTGCGATGAAAATCAAGTTTTCATGCTACTCTGTATCCTGCAAGATGGCCTGCGCTTAACATAGCCGTTTTATCGTTTTAGGTATTTGCAGTATTTTTTTTAGTACTTAACCTCATCCCCCCTTCCCCCGTTTTTTTAATGTGATGTGGGAAGAGGATGGAGATCTGCGTCGGTTAGTAAAAAATTGAGCGATTTGGAGTGGTTCGGTTAAACTGTATAATTACCGATATCACTACTGAACAAACGGACTCACCGATTCTTCGAGGCGGTTTCGCCGTTGAATCCAACGACTAAAGATGGCTGATTTGCAGTTGTTCTTGACTAGGATTATTTACGAAAAAGTAATTAACAAATGGTGGATATTGTCGTCACGTAGAGACATCCCACTAACGAAACAGAAGATAATAAGTCAATCCTAACCTAACCAAAACTGTTAAAAGGGACTGCCAAGTTCCGAATGGTTCGGCCCTTCAAAGGAGTGATATCAACACACCAACACATTCGCCAAGTTAATCGCACCAACTAATAGTTCGACGGTTAAATGAAAACTAGAACTTTGCTCTGAGAGACGATGTCTACAATACTAACAATGATTACAACAATACTTTCGTACCTACACGCCCTCCCACGCCATCCCCGTTACGCCCCCAGGCTCCAAACCATAAAAGGTACTGCAACAGTTCGTCCAATTTCATAGCTGAAAGTCGTCCCTCTATCTCGGTATCGGTGAATAATCACCCTACGGGATTTAACAAGGGAGTGAGCGGACTGTAAGTGGCTAGTTAGGTAGTAACACGTTTACACCGTTACTGAGGGTCAGATTTTGCATTGAAAGCAGCTTAGCTGACATTCCTACACAAGTAAAGTCTTGTCAGGTGGGTCATTGCTCTCCTTTTTACCACAATTTGAGCTTTTGTACCACATTAATATTTTTCCCCAAATACCTCAAATGCGTCCAACAATATGCTTCAGCATATTAGACACGGATGCTATAGCATCGCGCTACAATGGTTTACATTCTCGACAATTGAATTGGCGTGATGTTTGTTGCCTAACTTGGCGCGACACTCTAGCGTTTGTCGAGACATTAGTATTAATCGGCCGGTATTTAAATTAAACTGTTTAGCCACGCCTTCCACAACGTAGCAGCGTTGGTGAGCATACGACGGTGGCGAGCAAATATTCATTTCTTCTTGACGTTGGTCGCCATTTTGCCCACTAAAGCAAGTAAGTGCTAAAACAAGTTTTGGTGTAATCAGTCGCTGAGGTGCTCAATGAGTTAAAGAAAGTGCTCTTTAGTTTAAATAAATGCTGAAGCATAAATACGGGGATGCAAAGCTTCACCAAATATATGCAGCCTAAAAAAATAAATAAATGAAATACGTTTGTTTGTTTAAAACCTTAACATTAAGTAACCTGGGAATCATATTAGCTTCACACGGTGTGAACTAATTCACCCCCCCCCCCTCGCTCCAAGAAAATTTCTATTCTAATAATTCAGTTCTTAGAAGCTTATACATGGATATGGCGATAAAATACAGTTTAAACAAATGGATTGAAGCAGTGGCATTGACACATCCACCCGTTGGCAAACAACACCTTCCAAAACAATGAACCCAATCTAACGCAACTGTATGGTGACTGTTGGAGACAGCTTGGTACCTCCAAAGCACAGCAAACTCAACAGAATGTTCCAAACGTCCAAAAGAGAGGAAAAGAGCCCGACGAACTCCTCCACCACTTGCTTGGTCAGATCTGTTACATAGTACACTATATACATTACGACTCACAAACTTTTTTTTTTATCCTTCTGTTACGTGTCTCTTCAGCGGAATGATGTCACTTTTTGACCCGATGACGAATAGGTAGCGTCCTGAAACGTGTCACTGCTGCTTGCTGTTGAGTTTGATGGCTTCACAGATCCATCAGTAGCTTCGAAAAGAGAGACATTACTCCCTCGCAACAGACTCTTTAAAGCTCCATCAACTTTGCTGTTTTGGAGCATGTTTCGTGGTACCAAACTGTCTCCAATGCTTGCGGGCTTCGCCGAATTGGACTGGTGATGCCGGAAGGTACTGACAGTTGCGTTCAGTTATTTCATCGTTATGTTGCCTTATACCACAGCTGTAACGTCTCGCTAACTCAATGCTACGCTAAATTTCCGTAGGTTAAATCCCGTTAACCAACACCGGAAGTGTGCGTCATCGCAAAAAGTGTGGGTTATCAAGTTACCCCACACTTTTGCCGATAACCCACACTTTTGACACTTCCGGATCACACGACCGGGAACGCCCACACCGACAACCAAATACAGCGTGCCAAAAAAACGTAACGCAATAAAAACGTACAAAACGAAAGGAATGAAATCCCATCCCTGCAAACTCTCACATGTCTGTCCCATAGCTAAGCTTATTCACTCAGCGTTAACTACACCACCCCTTCCCTCCACAAACTAAAATAGAATGACCTTCATTCATACCATTACCCTATTACTGTATTTTTTAAACCATTCTCAACTTACGCACAAAATGAATTACATACCTTTCCAGACTGTCCCAGCAATGTCACGTTATCCCTCCTGTGTCACATATCGCATTATTCACTCCAAGCACGATAAACGCTTCGATAACCACGAGCGAGCTTCTAGCAAAAACTGACGCTTAAACTGTCTAACTCCCACCGTCCCCCACTTCCTCCACAAACCCCCACTTCCTCCACAAAATTTGAGCGAAAGAACTCGTCCGTCTATCACACACTTCCCCCTCCACAAACTAAAATGGTATGACCTTCATTCGTATCGAGATACTGATCGATCACAGTTTTCTTGAAGCAATTTTCACAAAACACAAATACAAACACTTTTTAATTAAATACGAGTTAGCTGAACGTCCCAACCGTGATATAAATCAGTTATAGGTTATAACCGATTAGTTATTAATTTTTAACGCACGGCTGCGGCTACGCCCCTCGACGTATTTGCATGTCTCGCCGGCCAAATCATCGCAGCCGTACGTTAAAAATCGATAACCAATAGTTTCTAACCAATAACTATTACTTATTACTCTACTTTCACCCCGACCATTGTTAGCACGATGCTGTATAAATCCCGTAGATTTAGATTTATTATCTAGACACACGCTAGTGTGCCGCGCCAAGTTAGGCAACAAACATCACAACAAACATCACATCAATTCAATTGTAGAGGTTGTAAACTATTGTGGCGCGACGCCATAGCGTCAGAGTCATACATCCTGAAAAATAATAATGCGGTACAAAAGCTTAAATTGTGTTGAAATCGTGAGCCATGACCCACCTGACAAAAATTAACTCGTGTAGGAATGCCAGCTAAGCTGCTTTCAGTGCAAAATCTGACCCTCAATAACGTTGCAAATGTGTTGCTGCTAGTTACTAGGTAGCTAGTCCGCTCATCCCCGTGTTAAATAAATTGATTATTCATCGATACCGAGATGACGGGAAGGCTTCCAGCTATGAAATTGGACGAATGGCTGCAGTACGATACGAACTGCGTACCTTTTACGGTTTGGAGCCTAGGGGTGTAACTAGGATGGCGTGGGATGGCGCGTAAGTACGAATATATTGTTATAACCATTGTTAGTATTGTCGGCATCGTCTCTCATTGGACGGCCAAAGTTCGGACAATGAGAACGTGTATACTGACGTGCGTGCCTAGACACACACTAGTGTATCACGATAGATCTAAACAACATTGCAAAAAAAAATTGTATTCACGTCCAGTTCACGAAAAATAAACAAACTGTAAAACCAAAGCAAAATAAAAAAGGCCAAAAGCCAAAAACTGGTCAAGCAGCCACCAAGTTGAGAGTGGTTCGGCCCTTCAAAGGAGTGATATAAACACAACAAAACTAACTAAATAAAACATATCACAACAAAATTAAAACCAAACCAAAAACATGTAAAGAGGTGACTAAGTTGAGAATGGTTCGGCCTATAGGCAAAAGGTAGTAGCAAAGTGTTGAAAACTAATTTCTTGTTGACGTGCCACTTGTTTACACATCTGCACGGTAGTGGAGTTGAGTTTACCGAAACGTAGCAATGTTATAGTTTTCATTTAACCTTCGAACTATTAAGCGTTGCGATTAAGTTGGTGAATGTTTTGGTTTGTTGATATCACTACTTTGAAGGGCCGAACCATTCGGAACTTGGCGGCCCCTTTGAACAGTTTTGTTTTTTGATATGATTCTAAACTTCCAACATTACCTTCCTTAACAACTGCAACAGCTCCATTGTCCGTTTTATTGTGCGATTTCGAAGTGCTCCCTCAGCGAATAAGGAAAATAAAAAATTGCCCCGTCAGAGTCCAACCAAACTTTAGTAACAATAGCCCACTTGTAATGGCTATTTAAAGTGTATTGTAAGAGCATCGTCGCTTGGTGGAACGGACTGTTGCCTAATTCATAGCTTCGCCCCCTCGGACGATTCCACACCTCCTCGGACGTCGCTCAGCCAAAAGTGTGCATTAAATCGCTTACACCAGCTCATTGTAGCAAAATCCATGCTATAACCATTACTTATTCTTGCATTTGGATTTATTGTGGATTTATTTTGTTTTATTGTGTCGTGTTTTTATATCAGAACGGATGCAAACCTACTTACGTAGCTTTTTGGAATTATATGTTAAGACTGTCTCAGCTGGGAATTGAACCTACGACTTTTGAAACCAAAGACCGAAGACCTACCGCTATACGCCATCAGTTTGGCCATGTCAGTATGGCATAGCGGTAGGACTTCGGCCTATGATTTAAAGGTCGTGGATTCAACTCGCCGCTCAGTCAGTCCCACATATAAGTCCAAAAGGCAACGTATATCCAACATCTGTAATTGATTTAATAATTCTCTAGCCCATTTGGCTTTCTATCCTGCTGATTGGTTAAAGGGTTAAAGGGTTTAACGAGCGTTAACCACTCCTGGTCATCTGCCCGAAGCCCTAAGGCCTTATGTCTGCAACAACCAGATTCCCACCTGGAATTTTTTTTACAACAGTGCGGCAAAAACAACAATACTGAAACAATGTAGAAAGAATGAATAGATTTTATTAAAAAACTGTTGGGCAATGTACTAAAACCTACTGCCTACCTACAGCTAAACACAAAGAGATGGAAAGTCAAATGGGCTCAAATGAGATAAATATTACAGAAAGCGATGGAAATAGGTTTGCATCTGGAATAAGCTATTGTTTACACCCAGATATGGCAAATCAAAATAATTGAGACACAGCCTTTGCGGTCGAGTGAAACTAAAACAACGTAAAGCATTTTTCAGAAACCTTTCGTAGCCTTGCGGTCGCCTTACACTAAAATCAAAACTTTTTTTGGAGCTCTCGCGCACCCATTTATCTTTCGCTCAAAATTCAAGGAGTCACTTCAGCTAAATTTGTAGAAAAAACTGGCCTTCATGTTTCTCTGTAAGCTCTTATATCATTAGGCATATTTTTTTTAAAGTTGCTTCAGCTGATGCTAGCTCCTATAAATTAAATATGAGCGAACCAGTTTACAATATACATCAAATCACATTGGTCGAAAAAAATGAGGCGCTAGAACTTAAGGACTTTGTAATATTGGAAGTTAGACAAGATGGACGCACGTCGGAATCGTGCTGAAGATTGAAGGCAATCTTTAAGGGAAAAGTGTGACGGTATAAAAATGAAGACTAATGATGACGCAGTTATAGAGAAAGTAGCACTGTAACTGGTTTTAAACAAGAATAAAAAGCCTGCGAAGTGTACATATAAAAAAAAAATACCCATTAATTTGCTTCCTCTGGTCCTACGGGATAACAGGTGGAATGCTATCAAACCAAGGTGAATGCGTCTTGCATTGGTCCCGCAGTACTCCGCTAAATTTGGTCCCATCCCAGCGACCAGGAGCGTTGTGCCACAGCCCCCTACAGTAAAGGCCGGAGCAGATCAAGACAAATTAGGCGCGTAAAATCAACCATTGACATAGAAGGAAGCGCAAGTTTGCTAGGTGCTGCCATCTCTACACCAAATGGCGAAATTTCAAACTAACCGACGAGGGTTCAAATTCTGTCAACCGATGACGCCACTTAGCAACCTTGTCGCGTCGGTATTTGTCGCGCCTTCTTGCGGAGCATTGTGGAAGACAAAGCTGATCCGGCCTTTACTGTAGGTGGCTGTGGTTGTGCACGCATCTCACCGTCCATTGCCCAAGATGCATTCCCAAAATATCTAGTGAAATGACTAATCATTGTGCAATACGGTTGCAGGCACTGAAACCCATTTGGCTTGCTCCTTTGTATTGTGTGCGCAGCGTATCTTGAGTCCTGCAGGTATTTTATGAGCGGCTACGTCTTCCTGGAGGAAGCTGCTTTAATCGACGGCCGCCATTATTTTTGTAACCATCTTGGATATCAACAAGGCACTCTGCTACCAAAAACATACAATCGATTATCTGTGTTCGTTCTGGGGCGAACTCAAGATAGGTCGCGAACACTATAGGTTATAACATCCTGCTAAGGGATTAAGTCATATTTCATAATTGCAAAACATATTTTGTACATTATACCTCTATTTATTATTCAAATTGTTACAGAAACTATATATATTTTGGCTTGTTGACCTCAAATTAACTTGGTATCATAATATGTTTAGTTCTGCGAAGTCTTGTGGCTGTTGAAATCATGAAGAAGACTGAGTAATCCAATTAGCACATGTGCTTTGTTAGTTGTTAAGAAAGTTTATAGAGTTTATGCCGCTGTTGTTATTTATTCGTGTTAGTCGTTAATTCTGTAATATTTTGACATCGACCAAATCATGTCATATAATGCCCGACAGGGCTCACTGCCTTTTCCAAATAAAGTTAAAGTTAAAGTAAAAGAAAGTGGAAAACACTAAAACGCAACAGTGGCCTCATAGGCGTCCGCAGACTTTCAAAAAAGTGGGGTGGGGTGGGGGAGAATATTGGGGAAACAAAGGTAAAAAAGGACAAAAAACAGGGGGTAGGCACTATTAAAGTTTTTTTGTTTTCATTGTTTTTCTTCATCATTTTATGAGGTTCGCAGAAATAGCATGGATGTCAGACGCTGATTTGTACGATTTTAAATATAAAACACCATTTTACTAAAGGTAACTAACTAACTCAGTGTATTACTAGTATAAAAAAAAACATATCAGCGGATGTCAGACTAAATTCAATACAGTTTTTTAACGCCTCTACCAGACAGGAAATCAAGGTTCTGCCACAAAAGATGAGTTGTTTCCGATCTAACAGCTCATCCTCCACTGCAACAGCATCCCTCCTCTCCTCCTCATCTTCCCAATGCGCATCGAAACTCGACCACTTTTCCAGCACATGATTTCTCCAGCTAAAAATACCCACGGGGTAAACTGGCAATTCTTTTTGTTTTTGTTTTATTTTTTATTTTTTTTATCGTTGCGATAACTACGGCGGAGTGTTAAATCAAGGGCAACCCGCCGACGTAGAGTTGAACTCCTTGACACCATATTCCTGCACCGGATTCCTGGGAGGAAACAACGCAGCGTCGTTCGGAGGAGTAGTATACTATAGCTCCGCTGTAAAAAGTTGGGCAAGGCAATCACACTACAAATTAAATATTAGCAAGTTTAACATGAAGTTTTAAACGTTCAAACCACATGATTATAGTAAACACCAACCTCCGTTCTTGATTGATGGCTTCTCATAACTGGGGCACCGCACTCTTTCAAAGCGTAAAGGTGCATTTAGGCTAATACGTCAAGCTAGCTAGAAGCCGATAGCGAGCCACTGAGCGATGGCAAAAAATTGCTACCGTTGTACCGTCCATCGACCAAGCTACGTAGATAGTTAGTTAGTCACAAACAGGGCCGGATTAAACCTCACAGAGGTCTGGTGCTTAATATGTATTGTGGCCCTTGTTCCTCCCCACCCCACCATACCGCAAAAACAAGTTGTTTTTTTAACAATACTTTTTTTTTACAAAAACAGTAAAAGTAAAAAAAAAAAAAATTAACTTAAAATAGTACCTTATTTTATATTTCTCGTGACCGTGAGGCACCCTTAAGGCCCTTTTCGGCACTCAAAGCACCCCCTCCCCCTTAAACCGGCCCTGGTCTCAATGACAACGTAATTAAACCGCCATGTTCGTTCCACGGACGAAATGCATATCCGTGCGTTTCTTTTCCTTGCAACAGTGCTGCAGCTGCTGAAATTTGCTAAATGCTTACGTCACGCAAACGTCACTAGCGCTAGACGACCAAAGAAACAGGCTCCTGGCGCATTAGTACACAGAGAGCTACCAAACAGACCACCAAAAAAAAAAAAAAAATGGCCGCTACCATCTACGTGCGATTATTGTATTCGTTCAAGTCACTGAAAAGACGTTATTGTGAAGATTTCATTTGCAATCGAAATGAATCAATGGTATTTTATGGTTGTGTATTTATTAATTTACCTACCTGCAGCTTTGTGGTTTCAGTTAAATCCACCATAACTATATAAAAACGGCTTGTTTGTTGTAGAAGATCAAACTTTTTATTGAGGGAAAGCAGCCATCTTGTATTCGCAGCAGAGCTAACACCTTTTTTGTTGGTGCATGGCTGCATTTAGCACTGCACGAAAGGAGACACGTCTGCTACACGCATGCGCTGCAAATTGCAGCTAATTTATTGGAAAAAGAAACAGCCATTTAGCAAACTGCTTTATAACTGCGAGGAAAAGAAACACACGGTACGCGTGGACGTTTTGACAACCTTGACTTACTTATACTCGGTTTGTAATTTTACCATCACTTTATAATTTTTTAGACAAGCATCTTACAATTTTATGCAGTGATCTATTAGCAAAAATTCTTTCCAATCTACACTATTTGATTTCAGAAACTCCGATCGCAAGTAAATTATTGGTATTGAAATAATCATAATTTAGAACGACAGCAGCGCCCTCTAATGACCCGAATTTACTAATTCCATACGCGTTACGCCTAACGTAAATGAAAAGTTGGGATGATCGTCTAACTGGAAAATCGCGTAATTGGAAGAACGTATATGCGGTATAACAATATAATGGAAAATCGTATAACACAAAATTCGTAAATGGAAAATCGTGTAACATCCCTGCCTCGTTCACGCTGTCGATCGCGCTCGCTGCGACCTTACGTGTAACATCAGAAACCGCAACTATATTATTATTCAATTAGACGATTATCCATTCTACGATTATCCATCCAGATGATTTTCCGAAGTTTTTATTTGGAAAGATATTATTGTGTGCGCGGTGTATCTTGAGTCCTGCACGTATTCGTGATCGGATATGTGTTCCTGGAGGAACGGCTTTAATCGACGGCCGCCATTGTTTTTGTAACTACTTTGGATATCAACAAGGCACTCTGCGACCAAAAAGGACAATCGATTATTTGTGTTCATTCTGGGGAAAACTCAGGATGGGCCGCGGACACTATAGACATTATGCCATTAGACGATTTTCCAATTTGACTTTCGACCGACGCCCCTGAAAAGGGGACATAGCAATCATGAGTAGTGCCTTGGCTGTCACCTACTTCTTGACCACAAGATAAAAGAACTCTGGCTGAGGTACTGTCGAGAGTTACGCCGGTAGTTGCCGTAGTTTTTAAGATGCCCCAGTAGGCATGGAAGTCACAGTTTTGACCGTTTCGTTGCGACTCGGCAGATTCAAAATGGAGGCACTCCATTTTGAAATTTCAGGCTAGTTCACAGATTTTAGTGTGGAGATTAGGAATCTGGAAACAGAACAGCGCGAAATCCTGAAAGTGGCAGTAACCAGCCTCCTTCAATAAATAAATAAATAAATAAATAAATAAAAAGGTTGCTTGCTGCCACCTCGAAGATTCCCAGTTTAGCCCAATCCTTCACAGTTTTCGTCTTCTTAAAAAATAAAAACAACTTTGAATTGAAACGCCAAAACCGGGAAACCTCCGATTATCGCAGGGGTGTGAGAGAACACTCAGAACACACCAGAATACGCCCCATAGCCAGTGAAGGAACCCACAGTTTTTCAAACTGGTCTGGCCGACACTGACTGGCAGGCACTTTTAAGGGGGAAATAATTCGGGAAAAAACGTTAATTTTATAGATTTTTAGATCTATTTTATTAAGCTGGTTGTAGATATTAAAAAAGCTTTCGGCAACACGTTTTTTGCAGTAATACTTGATGCAACATGTTTTATGCTACAAAATATAAAAATTAATTCGTCATAAAAATACCTCTCAATAAAACAAACTAGCTGAAGCCCGTGCTATGCACGGGTGGTGTTTGATGCACTGTTTAAAACATTGGGACGAATTGCTTTCTCGTGTTTGTTGCGGAAGGCGTGTAACCCGCCTTTCGTATTGCGGCCACTGGCTAGGATACGCTGATGTTCATTTGGTTCGCTCACTCAATCAGCGCCTCCCTTGGTCCAGACTCCATGCACTTACACAACATATGAATTTTTCTACCGTAAATAAAGGGAGTACGCCTTTGTATACCGGAAATAAATAAATACGCCTTTGAACAGCCAAGTGTAAATCGTTAGCAGACCGGCTTTGTAAATTTTGTTCAATATTTAACCGAGTTTCACTAATCCTTCAATTTAACTTGATGGAGATATTGTTAGGGAAGCTTAAACCAACGTAGCTTCAAATATCAGCAAGAGGGCTCATTCTTCCCACGGTAGCAAAGAAAAAGTGCGAGCGGCCGACAATGAACACGGATATACGCTCTATCAATTACTTGCGGCCGTCTTGTGTCCGTCTCGTTGCCGTCCATCCAACGCGACAACTCGATTTTATTAATAAAAATGATGCGACGTAACAAACCGTGATTCCCTACCCGCTTTGTCCGAAACTGTCACAATCCGTATACCCAACTTACTTTCTCTTGTGTGACGTCATTTGTGTACGGTCCCATAACAGTTCAGACACTGCTATTGAGCGGCATCATTGAGATGAAACGCTATCCGTTGCCTAGCGACTAAGCCACGAGCGGACATCCTGTTTTTTTCCCCGCTGGAAGTGGCTGCCGTATTGTCAAGCCGAAGCTTCTCATGCCTTTCTTACGTTAACTGTCAAGACACCAATCTCGCCGATCACTTTTCTTAAATCTAGAGTAATTAATTGTAGAATAGGTGCATAATAATTCCCTCCTTATTGACGAAACTACGTTAATTTAATTATTCAACTCATCTTGTGTCGTTTCATGTGGGATGCACATGTAAGTAACGCCTCCGAGACACAGGTTGAGCAATAATTACTGACAGTTCAATCACTATTAAGCCTATATCAAAGCAGGATTGCCGCCAAATGATAGGCTACACCATCTATAGCCATTTACCGCTATCTACTTCTGTCTATAGCCCTCACTCTCAACGGGGGAAGAAATACGCAAATAAATTTCTTTTTATGAAACCAACAAGCCACGTGCCTTTTAATTATTGAGTGCAACATTGGTGCGTCCACGTGTGTCAGGGAGCAACTGTAAAGTTAGGCCTAACGGCATAACGGGTGCTTTTTTCCAGCTATCGGCTGTTTTGAAACACAGATTTTGAACCGCTAGATGGGCGCCATCTAGTGACTGTGATATCGATAACTTTGACTGCTTGCTTTCTGGTGCACGAGACACACCAACTTTATACGCAATAATTAAGGAGGCACGTGGCTTGTTTGTTGTGTAAAAAGGAATTTTTTGCGCATTCCTTCGCTTGTTGAAATCAAGTGCTACACACAACTAAATAACGGTAGACGGCGCTAGATGCTACAGCCTTTCGTTCGGTGAACAGGCCCCTTTAAAGTTATAAATGAGAAAAGAAAATTGCTGAAAACTGCAGCAGTCGCCAACAAATCCCAAAAATCGGGCGTTTTCAGGCCTAAAAATCCGCTCTCACAGCATTGGCTTGGCTAAATTGTTTTCACCTCCAGCTCAGTCTCCAGGCAACGGATTTCGTCGTATGGATGCTGCTCTCTCCGTGCACAACCACCATCTCTATAATTTCAAAATTGTCAATGGAGTCGTGGTGCACCGACGCTTATGGACATTTCAAGGTGAGATATTGTTCTTGCTGCAACTCATTTGATTCAACCCATTAATTTTATTTGTCGAGTAACACTGGCGCTTTTGAGATTTGGAGGCCAGACGTGGAGTGTAGCTAATGTTCGTCTCAGGCACTTTCAATATATGTCTTCTACCTAAACGGTTGGTGGCAATTCGAATGTCGAGCGAGGGTATTACGAAGGCAAATCACTTAAGAGCAGTGTCGAGGTTGGCACAACCCAGATCAGGCCGTCAATTCGAATAATTTTACGCCATGTTGATTTGCAAAAAAAAAAAAACGGAAAAAAAAGAGGATAGGAGAACCTTCATTTCTAATTTGTAAAGATCAAACCGTCAGACGTAAAAAGAAATTTAATAATACAAAAAGCAAGATAGGAACCCAATGGTGCCTCGCTGCTCTAATTCCTTTTCTCATGGAATTTTAAAAGAACATGTTTCACTTCTTGCTGTTTTTTTTGTTGTCGTTTTAATGCTTTAAACAGAAAATTGTTGTGGGGGGATTTTAGTCTTGTTAAAAATATGGCTAAAAACATAGGATACGGCACCAATATATCAGAGTAATTATCAAACTGGCTCTATTATCAAGGTAAATATCATTCGGGAGCAGTGTCGAGGTTGGCACAACCCAGATCAAGGCGACAATTTCAAAAAAAGTTACGCCATGTCGATTTGCAAAAAAAAAAAATGAGGATATAGGAGAACCTTCAAAGATAAACCGTCGGGCATAAAAAGAAAGAAAAGGAACCCATATGGCACCTTGCTGCACCAATTCCTTTTCACATAGCAGAGTTTTTAAATAATATGTTTCACGTTCTTGCTTTTTTTTTTTTGGCTTTAATGCTTTAAACAGAAGTTTGTTGTGGGCTGATTTTAATAGCATTATGTGACAAAAACACAGGTGCGTAACATATCAGAGTAATTATCAAACGCTCCACTACCAGAGGTTTAAAGTAAAAGTAAAACCACAAAAACTCACACAATCAAGGTCGATTTGACGGTAGAATAGACCTTGATTGAGTGAAGGGTGCCTTAGAAAACTGCCCTATATAACTCGGGCGACGATGGATCACCCTGTTGCATAATCATGTAAATCTTCTGAGAGTCGCATTAATTTAATCCCTGAGCTGGCTTAACTTTAGATGGTTAACGGTGTAGTGGCACCCAAATTACGCGTCAGGCAGAGAACCACACGACCCAACTAACCATGCTCACGTAGGTTGGTTGATAAGGATAACGGGGGGACAGGTGGTTAAATACTGCAAATGACTCGACTCCAGCAAATGACTCAACCAATCAAAAACGAGGAAAAAACAAAAGGAGCCGTTGCATCATGAATGGAGCACGTATACATCACGTAGTGTGATAGTATTTACGACCATGGTTGCATTAAATGTACATAATTCCTTCCGGTATGTCGTGCGACCCGTTGAGAATATCGTTTGCAACATTTACACAGGTTAGAGTTTATGTCGCAAAATCAACTCGCACGAAATAAAAAAAATATCCAAGAAAATGACTGTTGGCAACATTTACTCGGGTTTGAACTAATGTCGCAAAACTAAGTCATACAGGAAAGCCAACAGGGATGAATGTACCTTTAATTCATTGTGTCACTTTGGCAAGTTTGTGTTGCTTTTCGGTGCTATAATTCTAAAAAAAAAACAGCATCAGAAAATCGTGATTAAAGCGTTAGTATCGTAATTAGCAAGTACGACGATTACGTAAGTAAACTTATACGTTGCGTTCCAAATAATACTGTCTTGCAGTTTGTTGCTGTTACGTGAATGAGCGTCGATACGGTGACGAAGCAGGCAGGTGACGGTTTTGAATTAAAAATACTAACAATTCGTGACGTGTAGAAACTACCGGTATAATTTTCGAAGTCTCCCCGGTCGCCATATTGGTAATGTTTGTTGGCAAGTGTTGGCAAGGAATGATGGGAACATGCGTGGATAGTATAAGAAAAATTGAGAAGGGGGAAGGTGGTAAAGAGAAGGGTAAAGCCGCCCGCGCACTGAGCGACTTGGCGACGCGGCCAGGTCGCTGCAGCCAATGAGAATGCTTACCGTTTATGTAAAACCACGCACTAATCATTTTCATTGGCTGCAGCAACCTGGCCGCGCGGCCAAGTTGCTTAGTGCGCGGGCGGCCTAAAAGTGCGAGGGGATGGATGCAGTCGAGTAAAAATTTAAAACAGGGAAAAATCAGGATGACAGAAAAGTACGTTACTCAACTGACGCCTCCCTCGTAATTTTGTCCTCCTCCTTCAACTACCCATATCCCTTATTACCGCACGCCCCCCCCTCCCCCAGATTTTCTTTAGAGTAGCCATCTTCCCAACATTCCTTGCCAACAACCAATACGGCGACCCGGTGAAACGGACCTTGACTGAGTGAGTTTTTATTGTGTAATTTTTATTCGAAACATTTGGTAATGAAGCCACTTTGGTAACTGCTCTCTCGGTAGCTATATGTTTAACTGTATAATGCATACATAGTACTTAAGTGTACTTTTAACAATTAAGAAGGCTTTTTTTGTAACGGAGATCACTCATTAACTTGGCGGTATAGCTACTGTGACGTGTAACCGTTGTATTTCTGGCCTGTAATGACTATGCATTACATTGTGTTTGTTTACACACCTCATCTTGTCTCCCCCTCCTCTTCCACCTGAGTTTGGGGTAAAGACGAGTACGAATGCTATACCACACTCCATGGCTGTTTGCTGTGACGTGCATGTCACGTGACTGGGCTAGTCCAATCAGACGGCCAAACAGCCGTTGTTCTCGTTCATCATTGGCTAACTCATGGTGACGTCACGGCAAACAGCCATTGCGCATGGTTTAGAGATCTCCGTATGCGAACTGCTTGCATTGTTGAACACTATTTTTGAAGTCTGGGGTTCAGCCATGTTTAGCCCTGGTCCGGATGTTATTTTGGGGCAATGATTCTAGTTTTATTCACTGTAAACTTTAATGCCGATTTCGACTGTTGGCGTAATCCGAAACGGCTGAATGCATTAAGTTTTAAATGTAAGACAATCTAGCTTGTGTTGTGTT
Source organism: Lithobius niger (assembly GCA_023313725.1). Taxonomy (NCBI): domain Eukaryota; kingdom Metazoa; phylum Arthropoda; class Chilopoda; order Lithobiomorpha; family Lithobiidae; genus Lithobius; species Lithobius niger. Next base: position 29,389 of record JAHWFP010193376.1, read on the forward strand.
AATATACTAGGCTAGGTAACAGGCTTTAAACCTATTGCAGGCGGCGCGAACAGACCTTTATTTCAAATTTATATTTAGTTTATATTTTAATGACTGTACCATATCTGTTAATGCTCCTTAAAAATCTGGGAGAAATGCACACTCGGCTAAGTTTGGGCACTTTGCCTTTTGGTGTGACGTACTGCTGTTATTTGCTGGCCTTTGTCTTATTTTAGCTTTTTTCTTTAAATAGGCCAAAGCTACGTATCATATCTATATACACAGGGTGTTCCAAAAGTCCCAGATATGCACCTTCGGAGACATCGGTTGGGTTGAGGGTTCTATCTTTTGGCATAAGAGATATCGTAGTACCCCCCTCCATGGGGGCCCCAGGGGGCGCAACTCAGCAATTTCAAGTGGGAAGGGTGGTCGAGTAGCACGTCGTATTAAAGCCCTTAACGAGATGAGAAACTAAAATGGCGCAAAGAAAACATCGGTACGTTGCCCCATCAAATTTCGAAAAGAAAAGTAGCAACGTTGCGGTCCCACATTTGGGGGAGTGGGGGGGGGGGGGGGCAAGGCAAATAAAATCTTGACTGTGGCTTCACTAAAGAATTTCAAATGGGAAAGATGGTCGAGTGGCACGTCATATTACAGCTCCTAACGAGCTGAGAAAAATGGTGCAAAGAAAACGTCGCTACCTTGCTCCAATCAAAGATGGCGCCCCTTTAAAGTTCGAACGTGACGCAAATTCCTCCTAGTCTGTTCCAGGGGGATAAACCGAAAGGTACATCTACAATAAACCTGACAGTGATGCAGTTCATCGTTAAGTAAGCGAACTGCTCCATTGAGAACACGAGGAGCTAAACCATAAAAGAAAATCATTTCAACTTTATCTTCGTTTGAACGAGACTTTACTAAAGGTGGGATGGAGTAAGTACTAAAAAGATGTACAGTATGAAAGGATGTTCGAAAATGGATGAACAATATTGGACGTACGAAAAATGTACGATAAGGTGCGAGAAAAACGGGGTGGAACAAAGGTGCGAGAAACACGAGGTACGATAAAATGTACGAGCAAATGGATGTACGAAAATGTAGGGGTCCACGAAAATATCAAACTTTATTGTATAGTGCTGGCTTGGCAGTGATCTGTCACTTCAGTAAATCAATGGCCTACTTTGGAAAACTACCTTCAAGTTTCATCATGTTGCTTCCCTGAAGTACACATTTTTCTTTTGAGATGCATTTTATCGATGTGGCCACAAATTCACTTATCACTTTATGCACCTGTTTCAAACTTTGCGGTGTCACCATTTAGGAAGGAAGCAACGTAGCGACGTTTTCTTTTCACTGTTTTTATTTACTTGTTAAGATCTTTACTAAGAGGTGAAGCTCGATTTCTCCCCTCCCATTTGAAATTTTTGAGTTTAGCCCCAACCAAAATTTTATTTGCTCTTCCCCCTGCCGTCCCAGCCCCCCCCCCCCCCCGCCCAAAAAAAAAGCGGGACCTTAATATTGCCGCATTTCTTTTACGTGGTTTTTCAGTTTAACCATCTGGAACATTCCTTCACGTTGTGAACATCTCTGAATCGTGGCGTAAATTCTTCCAATACAAAGTGCTATTTCGAATTTTGATAGGGTGCTATTTTTGATTGGAGCAACGAAGCGTCGTTTTCTTTACGCCATATTTTTCAGCTTGCTAAGGGCTTTAATATGACGTGCTACTCGACCCCCCCTTCCCATTTGAAATTGCTGAGTTTCGCCCCTGGGGCCCCCATGGGGGAGGGGGGTACTGCGATGTCTTCTATGTCAAAAGATAGAACTCTCAACCCAATCGATGTCACCAAAGGTGCAAGTTTCAAGTCTCCCATCAGTTCAAAAGTTATTAGCCTATCTGGGAATTTTGGAACACCCTGTATAATACGCTTAGGTTGGACAAGCAAATTCATCATGCACTAAATGAAAGAGGACGAGGGACCGACAGCGTCTGTAAAAATATGTCTGTAACAATCAGTAACAAACGGAATAATATTGCTTTAATAATGCTAGCTCTTAGAGCCGACTTGAAGAGTCTCAAAGTTGGTTGAGTAACAATCACTGCATTGGTATCAGAACGGAGAAACGGCAATTCAGCGTCCTCCATTGAAAAAAGACATTTACTTCCATAACAAAACAAATCAGCAGGGTTTCAAAGAGAGGGGCAGCGGGATGGGGATATTATTCAGACCATACAATAGGGGATTCCGGGGCGGGGAGCCAAGGGGTGCAGGACGGGAAAGGGGTTCCGAGGGGAGGGGAGAGGCATGGGGGAAATCGGACCATACAATGAGAGAATGTGGGGGGTAGGCCGCAGGGGAGTTCTGAGTGGGGAGGCATGGGGTAGTTGGCTACCTTTTCTTTCCATACTGCCCGCTAACAGTATTTCTCTCAGGTGTGCGGGGACCGGTTAGAACGGCATATGTTACGCCGGGGGTACAGTTAGTTTATTTTAATAGGCTTTCGTTTGCTCCATCACATAGTGTATGTTTAGTATTTTTAGCTTCTTTCCACAGCTGCGTTTGAGATTAGGCCTAGTCATTAATGCGCCACGGTATCGAGACTATACATGTTGCCGTGGTAACGAGGAATCTTTAAACTATTAGACGCAGGCATGTTGTTGTTTCGTGCTGTGGTGCTGTTGTTTCGTCTGATGTAGCTTCGTTTTATGTGTATCGCTTCGCCATGATACGATGATTTAGGTTTCGTATTTGGGATTCCCATCGCTAGTGTAAATGCCAGTTTAGTCGCCATGCTGAAGGTAATCCCTCGTAGCATTCTTTTTTTTTAAATGATGCTAAGGTGTAACGTTAACAGAATCCTTTTGTTTTTTACGGTTGCGATGTTCCAGTAGTGGTTAAAATGCGACAATCAAATGTTATTATTTCATTGAGTTACGTCGAAAAAGGTTATTAGCTATTAAGAAGCAACCAAAATTCACGACTCCAAAATTACAATGGTGAGTATTAGAAATAAATTCGAAAATTTGTAATTTCTCCCTTAATAATTGTTCGATTTACGGCAAATTTTGGCTCAGCAACACTAATTGGGGTATCAAGCATTGTACCAAATTTCATTCCAATCCGATTTTTCATTTGGGCTCCACCCAGACTAAAAATGTCCAACCAACGGACCAACCAACCAACATTTTGCAATTTGGTGTCCGTTATAGGCTACGCTTCGTTCGCTCCACTAATTAATATATTCTTGTTCTGTGAACCCATCAAAGGATTAATGCGTTAATTTATTACTGTTTTGTTTAATTGCATGTTACTATTGTTGGACAATTTTCAAACGTTTTGGAATTAATATCCTTCATGATTATTGGCGGAGCGAGCGAGCAAAGCGAGCGAAGCGTAGCCTATAACGGACACCAAATTACAAAATGTTGGTTGGTTGGTCCGTTGGCCCGTTGGTTGCACTTTTGTAGTCTGGGCGGAGCCCAAACGAAAGGTCGGATTGGAATGAAATTTGGGACATCGCTTTATACACTCCAAAAGTATTGCTGAGCCAAAATTTAACTTACATCGAAAATTATTAAGGAAGAAATTACAATTTTTCGAATTTATTTCTTACACTCACCATTGTAAATTTTGAATCCTGAACAGTTAAGGAATTCTGTCGAAGCATACACCATGCTGGTGGTAGTCAAGAGAACTTTAGAAAACACGGCAAACTAAATTTTGGTTGCTTCTTTCTAGCTAATAACCTTTTTCGACGTAACTCAATGAATTAATAATATTTGACCCTTGCATTTAACCACTACAGGAAGAAAAGCAACCATAAAATACAAAAGGATTTCATTAACAACAAACATTAGTTTCATTTGAAAAAAGAATGCTTCGAGAAATTTACATTAGCTCGGCGACACTTATAATCGTTTAGACTATCGACAGGAATACCGAATATGAAACCTGGAATCGTCATATGAAGGCGAAGCGGTATAAATAAAACAAAAGTTTAGAGCAGACGACGTGTTTATATCACAGCACGAAGCAATAATATGCCTGCCTCTAATAGTTTAAAGATTCCTCGTTGCCACGGTAATGTGAAGTCTCAAAACCGAAACCGTATCACATGACGGAATAGGCCTAACTGTTGAACCTAACTCTCGAAGTTGTAAGCTGCTACTTAGGAAATAAAATCGCCAGGCAAAAATTATGCCTAAAACCTTGAACTAAGCACAAAAGCTTACAAATTTTTTAACCTACACTTGTGATGGTTACTACTTTCAGAGTATATAACAGAAATCGCTATTGCAGTGGGTGATAGAGGTGTGCGCCTCGACATTTTCGTTGGTGCAACTGTCAAGTTTTCTACCTGCGGCACCATTCTGAACCTTTTAAATCTTTTGATTAATGTTAAAAACTATCGTATTGATGATTGTTTGGCTTGCAGTTAAATGCCTTATCATTAATTTTTTTAATATATGGACTACGCTTTGCGCAGTAGTTGCTATAAACAATGTAAGGATTATTGGCGGCGGCAGCTCAAACAGCGGTTGCTATTATGTACCGATTTATTTTTAGTTGGTGGTGAGGGTGTGGGCTGTGAAAAGAGGCTAAAAATAATTAAACAAAAAATAAATGCTGGAGTAAACAAAAGCATATTAAAATAAACATGATACGTAGCTTAGGCCTATACTTGAAAATAAGTAAAATAATAAAAAAAGGCCAGCAAAAAGCAGCAGTACGTCACACCAAAAAGCAAAGAGTCTAACTTAGCCGAGTGAGTATTGCACTTAGATTTTTAAGGAGCATTAACAAATCATTACAATAAAAACTAAACATAAACTTAAAAATGAAGATCTGTTTGCTCCGCCTACAATAGGTCCAAAGCCGGTTTCCTAGTTATGTCTGAAAACACAATGTAACGTTTTCCTAAATGCCACTTCAACAGAGAACATAATGGAATCCAAAATTTGAGCAGTGGTTGAAGGGTAAATGAAGAAGAACTCGTGCCTGATGCGTAAAACTACAGTGTCATACAAGATCCAATTTTAATTTTCAACAGGTATATTCCTGCCATGGTCACAAAACCTTTAAAAACACCCACAATGGGAAACATCATACACAATCATCCATCTTGGAAAAACGTTACTAAGCGACTAAAAGACACTAAATGACTTTGTAAAAATGGTTCATTGTTCGGTATCCATGACGAGAACCATATACGGGTTGTAAGGTTTGGCGGTAGCATTCCATTCGAACGCCTAATAACAGTCATTATCCAATTACCTGCAATTAAGGGTAATTACCGCATGCGAGAAGCAAGGAATTTGGAAACATTGGCCAAGCCATCGAACGCCAAATAAAGCAACATGTTTACCATAAGAACTGACATTCCATTCTTGTGTAAAATTGTATCCGATTGAGTGGCCCTAAAACAGACTATATTAGAACGTTTTTGGCGCCAAAGGACGTCACTCGCAAAAGGTTGCTACAAGCGGCGGAGACGCTCTTTGCCAGCTTGTGAGACAAATTCGTTTATTCGATGTCTCTTTGTAAAAATTTATGTTTGTAAATATCGTTGAAGGAGATGAAGTAAATGCAATTATATTTAGTAATCGAGAGTCGACCATTGAATTTATAGGGTGGTATAAGAAACATTCACTACGTTCCCATGACCACTTCAAAGCGCTTCAGCTGGATGCACATCGCGTCCATACCGCCTCAGTGGGTCTTGTAAACAACCGTTCGTGTGCTTTCTCCCACCTGGCGATACAGACCCAAAGTGCTTCAAAGAGGTGGATTGGACGTCTGAAACGCATCGTCTTTATTCATGTAAACACTCGCAATCGTATTGAGACAGTGGTGAACGCCTGGCGATGATGGCGAACACAGTTACGGCGCTCACGTAATTTATGCTGGTGCCATTCAGATTTTAGGTAAATAAACTGAAAATAAGCGTGCGTGACTGGGAAGCCCACTAAGACTTGTACACTTTTGGTTATTTAGGTTTAAGCTGACCAAGTTTACTACATGCAAGGGGTAGAGCTGCAGCGTGGGGCTTGCTCACTATTTGCCAAAGGGAGTGGTCATGTAAACGTAGTGAATGTTTCTTATACCACCCAGGAAAGAAGCGTTTTCTGAGCGCACTGGCATGAATCGCCTTCCATAGCGAACGGTCCTAATTGCGATCTTGTGTCTTGTACAAACAGGTGTCGTTTTTTGATACGCATTTCAAAGAGCATCGCTAAAATGTGCTTTCTTGTTGCCATGTAAACGTAATGAAAGTTTAACGGATCATGGGCGTACACGAGACCCCAAACCGTACCAATGTTGTAAACGGAGTACACAACACCGCCCCTGCGTAGCACTGGCTTCAGCTAGTAATTATTACGGTTACTGAAATGCAGTTTACCCTGAAGGGACGGTCGCATGCCAGCTTTAATACTTTGTTTATTGTGTCAGTGTTTCTGTCCGACCTCGCTACATATTGTGTACGCGGTTTATCTTGAGTCCTGCAGATATTTTATGAGCGGTTACGTTTTCCTGGAGGGGACGGCATTCATCGACGGCCGCCATTGTTTTTGTAACCATCTCGGATATCAACAAGGCGCTCTGCTGCCAAAAACATGCAATTGATTATCTGTGTCGTTCTGGGAAGAACTCAAGATAGGCCGCGGACACTATAGCATAGGTTGGTTTAATCTTCCTAGTTAGATCAAATTAGCAACATTCTACAATCTTAGTTGCTGGATCATAGAACTACTAGAGCAGTGTGGGCTTATAACGCAGCGCACGGATGTTATGCATTGTCTGTTAGCTAATTGCAGCCCAGCCAATATTATTCTTCGGTTTTAATCAAGCAAACTTTATACTTGTAACGAATTCATACTTTGTATGCTCTGTTTGCGATGGGTAAAGAAATAATGGATTTGCATTTTTTTATCTTGTTTCCGAACAATTTAATTCGATGTGCTTCACGTTTTATAGCCCCCAAAGTAAAAAAAAAAAAAAAAAAAAAAAAATGACGATTGCATTGCCGTCACTTACCGACCACGCTGATTATTTTGATTGTTTCATTTGATTGTTCAGTAAATGAAGCGATGTCGGTAGGCGCCTTTGATTACGAAACAAAAACAAAAACAAACAACAACAAAAAAAAACAAAAGAGAAGAAGTTGAGATGGCAGGTTTGTCTCAAGGCAAAACGTTAAATGAGAAAGAAAACTGTCCTACTTTCTCCTCGTTCATCATTTCTTAACCAGAATAAATTTAATTAATGCACAGTGGTGATGTCACGCTAACAGACCCCTACGCTAAAAGTGTAATCGTTATATACGGTTAATCTGAAAACCCACATATGTCACCGCGGGTTAATTTTGATACCCCACACTTTTTTGATAATCTAATACTTTTACGGGGTCTACACAACCTTAATCCGCCACGTGATATAATGACCGACTTTTCATGACTACACGACACAAATTCAGCCAACAAACCAAATTGCAAAATCAGCGTAAATGGGCACATTTGCGACTGGCGAGATTTTTCACGGTACCAACACGAGAAAAAAAATGTCGCAAGCTAAGCCTAACCCGGTAACTGTATGTCCCGACGGTACGAAAACTAGACTGCTGACACTTTAAAATACGCCTAAAAACCTACCATTCAAGCAAATATCGCATCTTATTTAAACTATTACAGTAGGCCTACGAGATAATACGGTGTTACCTTAAACACACAATTCAAAAACTGAAACAAGGTATAGGAACGTCTCTCCCTTAGCTCTTACTTTCGTAGACAGGAAGTTTCTTACCCGGAAGTTTCCATTCAGGAATTTACATAAGTCGTAAAAATTCTTAAATTTGTTATGATTCCCAAATAAAATTTACAAATAAAAATTTTTAAAACTCAAATAAGTCGACAAGTTAGCTTGACGTCACACCTTACCATTAAACAGACATATCCGTGAAAATAGGGGGTTTACCGGCGATAATTGCTCGTTTCCTCGAAACGGGCAGTCCAACTTTCCTTGATAGCGCCTTCCGATCGACAACTTTTTTTTTTTTTTTTTTAATTTGGAGAAGGCTGTTGATAAGATTGGTCATTTGAAACTTTTGGCAAAAATGAAGGGTGTTGGTATTGCTGGTCCTATCGCTGACTGGGTAGCTCACTGGTTAAAAGATAGGAGGATGGCCGTTGTTTTGGAGCGGATCGCTCTTGGTCTCTTATAACAAGTGGGTTGCCGCAAGGCTCCGTCTTAGTCCCATTACTTTTTTCCAATTTTGATTAGAGACTTTTGTGATAGCAATTTTTGAATTAAATCAAAATACGCTGATGGCACCAAAACGGCGTCCGTCGTCCGTCGTCCATTCCATTCAGGATTACTCACGATCATAGGATGTAATTGACCAAGCACTAAAATGGAGCATTGACTTGCAAATCCCGGTTAATGCAAAGAAGCCAGTATCACTCCATGTATGTTTTACAGGGTGGCGCTCAAAAGCTCGTGATGAAATTCCCTGATTTTACCAGGTTTTCCAGATCAATACTAACACTTTTCCCTCATTTTTTTTTGGGTCGAAGGAAGGTGCAGTACAGGACTAAAAATTTTTTTCACATTTCCCTTAAATAGCAATAACTATATCACATTGCTTTGCTAAATTGAAAATTGCACTGCCCTAACTGGTACTGGTAAAGAGCAGGAAAAGACCAGAATCTGAACAAAATTAAAAACTCACTCAACACGTTACGTTCCACATTACTTAGGCCTAAAGAGTTTACCTTTTATCACAAATGAAACAAAAAGGAAATTAAGTTTTTAATGAAATAAAGTGAAGGTTTAGAAGTAAAAAGTTAAACCCGAATTACCTTATCGTTTTTAGGTGAAAGATATTCCGGAAAATTTTCAAATTCCCTGATTTTCGGTAAATATTTTTCAAATTCCCTGATTTTTCCCTGAATTTTCCAGACTTGATGAATTCCCTGAATTTTTCCGGTTTTTCACGGTTTTCCAGTTAGAACGCCACCCTTGTTTAATAACCCTCTAATACAATATTATTTTGGGGATGAGCCAATTTCTCCTGCACCATTTACCGAGGGACCTTGGTATAATTATTGACCGTCGTTTCTCTTTTGACAAGCACTCCGAGTCCATTGTCGGGAAAGCTAATTCGTTATGGTTTGTTTCTTTGCACCTTTACGAGTCGAAGTGCGAAGGTTTTGATAACCTAATTTAAGACTATTACCCACCCTGTTCTTGAATATGGTGTTCCTTTTTGGGAACCTTTGAATAAAAAAGATCGAGTCATGATGGAGAAAGTTCAGCGCCGATTCACTAAATAAATTACTGAAATTGCTCACGTAAGTTACTCAGCAAGACTTCAAATTTTGGAGGAGAAAAAAGGGGATGCCTCATTTTTATGTATAAATGTCTGAATGGTCGTATCGGTTTACCAAACTAATTTTATGAGCTTTTTCAAACTAATAGGAATACACGTTGGTCATCTTTAAAATCCAGAGTATGTAACCCTCATTTAAATGCTGTTAGAAATTCTTTTGCCTGTAGGAAAATTGGCTTATGGAACTCACTCCCCGCCTCTATTGTTACAGCTTCGTCTGTTACGGACTTTAAGAACATGATAGATAAGTATTTTCGGACCGAAATGTTTTCATTTGATTGTTATTTGCTTTTTGCTTTTGGCGTGGGTTTCAGTTGGCCGAAGGGTTATCTCTATTGAGCGGGTACTTTGAGTACAAATTTACTAATGAAAGTCCAGTGTGGAGACTTTTCCTCTTAAGTTTATTCGTAGGACTTCCTCTTAAAGTTTATTTGTTGGATTGGCAACTTAGGAAGATTCATATTTTGTATATTGGATTAATGAACTTGAATGCTGTTACAATTATAATTGTTCCTACCCGAACCACCCCCTTTTTGGTGTTTAATGTATTTATATAGATCTTTTTTTTTTTTTTTGGTGTAGAATATATTTTATATGCACATTTTTTGTATTGGCTGCTATGTCACATAACTTTGGAAAACCGACACTAATGTTATGCGAAATAAATAGCCCATTTTGCCGGCCCCCAGCCGGCCGGCTAAAAATGGTTTCTTTTGCGGAAAAAAAGTACAATACCTGTCAATTTTTGCATTGTTGTCCCAACGATGCTGCTAGATGCTTAAGACTTGAATGACCGCCTCAGTGACCCGACCGCGCATGCGCATGCGCGGTCCTCTCTATATGAATGGCGGCTTCGAGAGCCTGCCATCTCTTTGTCTCTCAATTGTCAAAAGGTGACTCGAGAGGGGAGGCAGGGTGGGCCCTAAGCTATTGTACTTTTTCCGCAAAAGAAACCATTTTTAGCCGGCCGGACTGGGGGCCGAAAAATGGGCTTTCTTAGTGCTGAAAAAAGTCCAATACCTGTCATTTTTTGCATTGACAGGCCTACCTAGTCAAATTTGGTGTCAGGGCACCTTTTGAGCGAGTTCTCTGGGGTTCTGAGGCTGCCGTCATCCAGAAAAGGATTTTCACCTGACGTCGCAGATAGTGACTGGCAGATGAAAAGGAAAAAGTATTGGCACTTGAGTTGAATGGTTTTAAGTCGTTACCCTGGAGTGCTGTTGGGTGACACATGATGAATCTTCGGTCTTGGTTGGTGAGGAGGTGAGAAGTTCAGGTCCGGTAGCTTCTAAGGGAGGCAAAATCTTGTCTTCTGTTACGTTTTCACGCATTGGAATGTTGGTTTAAACTTGGATGTCCGATAAGTGCAAGTTCTGGATGATATCTGGTTGTTGATTTGATTTGCACTTCATACATAATATGCATTTTTTTTTGATGAAGTTTGGGCTACCAAGAAGAAATAACTAAATACAAGATGCAAACCTATTTACGTTTCCTTTTGGACTTATATGTCAGACTCCCCTGAGCGGTGAATCGAACCCAGGACCTATGAAACCTAAGGCCGAGGTCCTACCGTTGAGGCCGTGTCAGTAGGGCTCAGCGGTTGGACCTCTGTCTTTGGTTTCTAAGGTCCTGGGTTCGATTCCCCGCTCAGGCAATCTGACATATAAGTCCAAAAGGCAACGTAAATAGGTTTGCATCTGGATTTAGTACCTGTTAACAAATACAGTAGTCTAAAACATGAAATACAACGAGCTGGTGCTAACGCCACTCAACCACACCATGTTCTTTCCGAATTTCGAAACATTAATACCAAATTTGTTAATTGCGGCTACCCTTTTCACATCTAACACAACGTGCCAGACAGAGCTTCAATTGGTTACGACGCAAGAAAATACAATTCTCACCCCTTCCCCCCCCCCCTTCCCAACGAAGGCACGATACATCCAAGGAGTTACTGAACTCTGCGCTCGTTTCTCAATTCCCAAAACATTTGATTAGTCAGCAAAAACCACTCCAATTTAAACCGTGTTTGAAAAACCTGCGCGATTATTGAATTCAAACTTCCTTCCCATTAAAGCCTAGCTGTCGACGTGCCATACAAATCCCAGTTCCACCCCCCACCCCTCACATTAAAGCAGGATATAGTTTATCAGATTCGGTGTTCCGACCCTTTGCCGCAGCCAGAGCGAGCAAACACTCATCACACAGTCTTAGGTCCCATAAATCAAATTCAAAACTGAAAGATAATACATACTCGTTAGTGCAACATGTTAATAAAACTGTTCATCAGCCCAACGTTTCTGATACCCACATTACCGTATCTTTCAAATTCCAAACTTTTTTTAAAAACACACACAATTTAAATTAAACAAAAACTAAATAAAAATTAAGTCATTCAAAAATAAAATCAAAACACTGCAAATATGATCAACATACATTCACAAGGAGAAGATCTCCGGTTTGCTATTGCTAGTACTTTCATGTATAACTTGAATTCAGTTCAAAAAAATTTTTTTTTTACTAGGTTTTATTTTACTAGGTGTTTAGAGATGTAGCTTGTTTAGCTCATGCTTGCAGTGCTTTGTTGAGCGTTTTTATTACTTAAAGTCTTTATGTTTTACTTCATAAGAATATGCAGAACGCTCGAAACGTTCCAATTTTAGCGATTTTTTCCCCCATTACACATTTATGATTAAAAAGCAGTAACGACCAAACGAATCACAATTGTTTTCGAGAGGCTGAGCCACATTTTTACAACTGAATGCAATCGGTCGTTTTACGACCACATACTAAAGACATCACCATTGACTGGCAACTACTAGGTTTTGACACTCCGAAACTGTCCGTAAAGCAAACTATGTTGCCGTACAGATCAACAGTGCATTTACATCTCATAAACCTGATGTAAACTTTTTCTTTCATTTGTGAGACCTATTTTGGTTTACGGGGTGGACATGTGGCTACCAATCCTACCATACTTTAAAAAGCACGTGTATGCCCTAGAACAGATTCAAAGGCGATTTACAAAATTAAATCCAAGGAATTTTAACTTCACTTATTGAAAACTGACTTTTCTTAAGCTACATTCACTTAAATGGCGTTTTTTTTGCGGGGTAGTTTAAGCACAAGATTTAAAATTTTAAAATTTTAATTCTATTCTATTGATGTCCGCAGTGGGATGTCCGCAGTGGGATACAGAACTGATTTGTCTCCCGGTTCTTATTCTTCGTTTATTCGTTTGCGGTCTTTCAAACTGGTTTGTCTGAATACGTAATTGCAAACAAAAACGTCAAGTGTGCCGTAAAAAAAGGGGTTACATGGTTGAATTTTCACTTGTTAAAATGTACACGGATAAAAGTTGATGACTTTCAATTGAAATAATCAAATGTACAATTGAGAAAATTGCATGTGTTTAATTGCTGTTGTGCTTTACGTTTAAATATATGATTGGTAACGCACAACAGCACTTAAACAGATGCAATTTTCTCAATTGTACATTTGATTATTTCAATTAAAAGTCATCATTTTTTATCCGTGTACATTTTAACAAGTGAAAATTCAATCATTTAACCCTTATTTTTACGGCACACTTGACGTTTTTGTTTGTGAATCGTGTACCTTGTTTACGACATAACACTTGCACGAAGAATGAATCTGGAGTTTGCCGAGTGGCATTGTTCCCTAAATACAATGGTTAAAACAATGTAAAACAATCAAAATGATAGTTTAGGGTCCCGTAACTCCGGAATGGGTCGACCAATCGAAAAAGTGGTACATGTAAGGTGAAGCCCAGGAAAATTTCTGGCTCAGATCATGTTTCAGATTTTAGGTAGGTGCAGTAGTTTTTTCTGAAACCATGTCAGCAAGAACAAGAACAAGAACCAGAACAACAACAACAGCACGGGAACAGTTTTCAAATTTACGTGTGGCTCCCTATACGTTTACTCTTGCACGGAATTGCATAAAAGTTGGAAAGTTTGGAAAAGTTGCTATCTACTATCTGGCCAAGTTTGGTCGAAATATATTGAATAGAAACGGAGAAATTAATAGTTTTAGTTTTGCTGGAGATAGGATGGACAGTATACTGATGACGTCATGTATTTTTTTTGGAATCTCGATAATCTTAACTAGGACAGCCCCCAGTTATATGGCCGGTTTTTTAGAGCATTGTTGTGGTTTCCCGTGTGCATGAAAATACAGTGAGACGTAGGGCAACCCCCCCCCCCCCCCATATGACCTGTTTTGCTCTGCTTTTCTTTCAAATTTTGGGGAACTTTCAACAATGGAAATACACTTCTCTGATGTTTTTGTGACAATCAATTTGTCACGAAAAACATCGTTTTTAAAATCTAAATATTATGATCATCAAACTACTTGTAAACTCCAATAAAACTTTCTGAACCTTCAGTTGATATCTAACAATCTGAGATTATTTTGTTCGATGCAAATGGGAAATCAAAACAATGCTCTACATAACCGGCCTTATAAGGGAGGGGGGGGGGCTGTCCTAGTGAGTTCTGAATAAAACAAAGCATCCAATTTGCAATGCTTTAGAACGCATGTGCTTCAAATACAGTGCATCTACATATATAATACGGAGCAGGCGGCCGCACGCCATTCCGTCGTTCAATCAAGTACCCCACCCTGTAGTGCCATCTGTTGACGGGATTCGCCTTCAAATTTGGGTTGGGACACTTTTCCAACGTCTTCGAACAGATGGCGCCACTTACCAAATCTGCCATGTCGCCGTCTATTGACGGCCTTGGACTACAAGTTCGGGTTATAACACTTTTTCCAAAGTCTTCGAAGAGATGGCGCCACTTACCAGACCTGCCACACCGTTTTGGAGTTCGTTTTTTGGTATTGTTGTGGTACCAAAGCGGCCAACACAGTTGTAGTCGCGTGGACTGTGCCATTGTCGAAGTTTGAGCTAAAAAAAAAAACAACCCGTGTCTACTAAACCAGACAACTTTAAACCAAACCACGATTGGTTCTTAATTTCGAGGCAATTGGCAGCCTGATACGATGGAAAGGCGCATTTATTTCCTAAATGTTCACTTCCAGAAAGGAGTTGAATTGTTTTTAAGTGGGCGGCAACAATCGTTGCTTGCAACAATGTCGCCATGCACGGTACCGAGATGAATTATTTCAAAGGATTAACTTAACATAGGGTTACTTGCTTACTGAATGCTGGATTTCTCAGGGCTTTTTTAGCCTTCAGTCAAACATACGCATGTGACTTTTCCGGGGCTGCACCAAAGGGGGCGACGTTTTCGGGGGGTGCGCGAGAGGGTGCCAGGGTACGTGTGTGTGGCGGGCAATGCTCCCTCCCGAAGATTGTTTCAAAGGATTAACTTAAACATGGGATTACTTGCTTACTGAATGCTGGATTTCTCAGTGATAGGGTTTTTTTTTAGCCTTCAGACAAACACACGCCAGCGAATTTTCCGGGGCTGCACCACCCTTTGGTGCAGCTCCGGAAAAGTCGCTGGCGTGTGTTTGACTGAAGGGAGGTGGGCAAGCGTGTATGGGGGAACACGTATGCGAATCCGGGAGGGGGCAGGAGTTTGGGGATCTACAATATTTTAAAAACTTTTTTTTAAGTACATGTTCCCTTATTTATCTTTTATTATATAAGAGGTACTGAATTAATATTAAAATTCTCTTCCCTGCTGTAACTAACATTACCAGGAATTCGTTCCTCTTTTACTAACGAAATTGGAGATTTTTTATTTTGAAGCTTGTGTTTGTGCCAGCCACTTGAAGAAAAAAAAAATACTTGGGCCCAGTGCCATTTCATACCACCTGCCAATTTTCAGTAACCTAGGTTGAATAGTGTCTCTGTAATCTTGTTCTGTAGCAACTCATAACACATTCACATACTAATCAGCATGTGGATGTGTTATGAGTTGCTACTGAACAAGATTACAGAGAGACTATTCGTTGAAGATGGTTGAAAATTGGCAGGTGGGTACAAAATGACACTGTGGCCAAATTTTTTTTTTTTTCAAGTGACTGGCACAAACAAAAGCTTCGAAATATCTCAAACATACCAAACGATAGAGTCCTTTTTTTTTTTTTTTAACTTACTTCATAACATACCCAAAGTAGGCCGAAAAAAACGAAACTGTTGTTTCTTATGTCACTGACCAAAAAAATCAATTTCGTTATGAAAACAGGAAACGAATTTCTGGTAACGAACTCTTCGTACTATTTATTTGTAAACCTAACCGAACATTGACCCAATGCAAGACAGATGTCTGTAACCAAGAAAAGACTTGCTTGGACAATAAGGCCTAACCACACTTGAAAACAATGCCGCATTTCTTCAAGATCTTGTTTATTTGTCTTTTGCAGCGAACCAACAGTAAAACGAACGAGCCTTTGACTCTAAAACAAAAAAAAAAAAAAAAAAAAAAAACCCAACGCCCGCCGCCTTTTTTTTTTTCGGTCGTCTTATTCTTTTCTTTTCCCGACTTAATGGAACTCACGCTTTCCATTGCGAATTAGACAAACAAAAATGAGTTCGTCGTGCCTGATAAAGTTCATTTGTTGGCCTGGAAAAAAGGCAAACAAACGACGATTCTAAACTTTTGTGAGCTCATCCGCCAAGTCATTAGTAATGTCAGAAGCGAAGATAATTCGCTTTAGAAACTCCTGGCCGCGTTAATTCGTCGGGAGCCAAGAACGAACACCTTTGGTCAAACTGTTTAATACCACGGGGTGGGGGGGGGGGGGGGGAAGGGGGCTCGTCGTCCGTCGCTCGCACGCCGCATGGCCACAGACTATACATATAATGAAAGGGGTAACACTAGCCAGAAGTCATTTCGTTGACCAATCCGGTTTTTTTTTTTAATAATCGCTATTGTAATCACTGGAACTCGCGCTGAACGTCTGTATTGTCAACTTGTCCCACGTTTGAAGTCATTATTTGTATGTACCACTACGTTGTCCAGATCGGGCTATTTTTATTAATGGAAGTCGCGCTGAACGTCTTTACTGACAACTTGTCTCACGTTCGAAGGCATTATTTGTACCACTAAATTGTCCAGGGCGATCTGAGAAGCTTTTTAGTCTTTGCAGTCAGAGTCTAACTTCCGGTACTGGCCGCGGCTTTTACCTCGATACTAAAATGCTTCTCAGATCGCCCTGGATAATTTAGTGGTACAAATAATGCCTTCGAACGTGAGACAAGTTATCAGTAAAGACGTTCAGCGCGACTTCCATTAATTAAAATTGCCCGTAAGCGCAAAATTTAATACCGCTATACACAAGTACGGATTGTTCTACGATATGACTTCAGGGTGGTTTCACTCCTTTCATTATATGTATAGACTGTATCCATGCGGCGCGCGAGAGACGGACGACGAGCCCCTGTCTTTAATACCCAATAATATCCACCACCCAGGAGTGTCGATGTTTTGATGCGTATCGATTCTTCGGAGTGCAAGTTGGCACATCTTGATCGTTAGGTAAGAGGTGTAAGAGGTGGATAGATAAAAACTTACATTGGGGAAGAAGAAGACCACAAACCAACTTTTCGTTCTATTTTATTCCTCTTTTCTCGCATTCTGGACTTTCACCCAAGCCGAATCGTCGCCAAAGTCTATATACCAAGCCTTTCCACTGGTATCAAAAAGCGAGATATTTGCACTTTCCAACGTTGAACACCAGAGGGAATTTTTTCGTTCAATTTGCGTCACGGACTCGTCATTTCACGTAATCTACTAGTCTTTCACGCGAAGGCCAACTGAAATATGTTCACCACCTCGAGAGGTGTTTGAACTGCATTGCCCTGGAGTGAGTAATGCAGGAATTCTAGCCCATTGCAGAATAAGACAAACGTTGACTTATGCTTCAAGTGAATGTCTGCAGAAATAGGGCTACTTTGAGTTTGCCAGGATTTTAGTCTGTTTAAGTAAATAAAAAGAAAAACGAAAAAAAGAAAAAATCTACGGAAAAAACCCTCAGGTAGCCACGGAGATACAAGGGCACAAATTCCATGCCCGTGTTCTAAACACCAATGTAGATAACTCATTACAGAACTTAAAAAGAAAACTCTCTCACTTCACAAGTGACGCACAGAGAGGATGTGTTGGAGAAATGGCTGCCCTGTGAGTCTTCATGTTAGGATCTAAATCAGACTAACAGACATATTCCAGAAATCCGCCAAGTGTGCGTGCGGCTAAATGCGAGTGTGAGGGTCAAAAACGCATGTATAGAAATACCCTCAGACGTTGGGACACTCACATTCGCTTTTGTGGCAAATTGTTGATCCTTATCTTATATGTTTGCGCTCACATTTGCCCTCTCACACTTACACTTGAGTGGATATCTGGAATACGGCTGTAAATCTGAGCTGCACAGTGAAACCCGCTTTCTACTCGGTTTTCGGACGCAGAAAGAGAAAAAGCCCGTTTCACAAAGACTTCAGGGCCACAACAATTTTTACGCGGGCCCGCCCGAAGCAAACCTTAAAACCAGGCCCCTTCTCCAAAAAATGTTGGACCTGTATTTTTTTTTTTAGATAGGTTGTCTCTACACTGTCATTGCTTTAGAAGCACTGGGTCATTTACTCATTGCTTTCTATTTTTGTTCCCCCCACCCCCGGAGGGGGGGGGGTGGAAATTGGAGGGAGAGAGGGGATTAGGCCCTTAAAAACCTTATTTCCTTTTCCTACCTCAACAAATAATGACCAGATTGGTAGAAGAAACAGCTGATGTTCCCTGCTCTAACGGATATTTTTATATCAAAAACCAAACCTGGTAAAAGGGGCCGCTAAGTTCCGAATGGTTCGGCCATTCAAAGGATTGATATCAACACACCAAAACATTCGCCAAGTTTACCCCTTTTACCAGTTTTCGGTTTTGATATGATATCACTCCTTTTTTTTAAATTGTGTATTGGCTCAACTCCACTATCGTGCAGATGTATACGATAAAGTACCACGTCAACAAGAAATTGGTTTTCAACAATTTGCTACTACGTTTTGCCTATAGGCTGAACCATTCTCGACTTAGTCACCTCTTTATGGTTTTTTTGGTTTGGTTTTAATTTTGTTGTGATTTGTTTTATTTAGTTAGTTTTGGTGTTTTGATATCACTCCTTTGAAGGGCCGAACCACTCTCAACTTAGTGGCCTCTTTACCAGTTTTTGGCTTTGTTTATTTTGCTTTGTTTTTACAGTTGGTTTATTTTTCGTTAATTGGACATGAATACAATTTCTTTGCAACGTTATTTAGATTTATCGTGATGCACTAGTGTGTGTCTAGGCACGTACGTCATTATCCACGTTCTCATTGTCCAAACTTTGGCCGTCCAATGAGAGACGATGCCGACAATACTAACAATGGTTATTACAATATTTTCGTACTTACGCGCCCTCCCTCGCCATTCCCGTTACGCCCCCAAGCTTCAAACCATTAAAGGTACGCAGTTCGTATTGTACTGCACCCATTCGTCCAATTTCATAGCTGGAAGCCTTCCCGTTAATTTGGTATAGATGAATAATCGCCCTATGGAAATTAACATGGGGATGAGTAGACTAGCTACTAGCTAGGAACTAGTAACACATTTACAACGTTATTGAGGGTCAGATTTTGCATTGAAAGCAGCTTAGCTGGCATTCCTACGCGAGGTAATTTTTGTCATGTGGGTCATTGCTCTCGATTTCAACACAATTTAAGCTTTTGTACCGCATTATTATTTTTCCCCAAGTACCTGAAATGTGCCCAACTATGATTCAAGATTTAAGACACTGACGCTATGGCGCCGCGCTACAATGGTTTACAACCTGGACGGTTGAACTGGTGTGATGTTTGTCATGATGATTGTTGCTTAACTTGGCGCGACACACTAGCGTGTGTCTAGATGCGATTTATGTTGCGCCCAGTGGAAAGCTACTATGAGGCAGAGGAAGCAGCCAAAACTTTCGAGGCTTAACAAATTTTCAGAAATAAATGTCCTTTGTCTTTTATGGATGTATTTACGTGAAGTTTTGTCTTATGTAACTAAAACTGAATTCTTTTATGAAAGGGGCAGGCATGGACTGGAAACTGAATTTTTACTGGGAAACCACTCGACGGGGAGGAAGCCCCGCAGGCAATTACCGTGCGGCCTTACTACCTCTTCCTACCCCCTATCCCTTACAAAATTGTAGTCAAGTGTGAGCGAATAAATTGAGATAATTTCATAGGCAAAAAAACTGCCAACCAATCATTTTTTTCAGTTTGAAGCATCTTTTTTCGAACTTTTTACACAGCCTATCTTAAATAGGAAGTTTCTTCATTAATTGATACCAAGACCATGCCAGTGCATTTCTAAGATCATTGTCCAATTTCACCAAGTTTTTGCTTTCACAAATGATTAGTAGCAAAGATTGTAGGTAGCAATTACGTTGGGGGGGGGGGGGACCGAATGAGCCTACCGAAAATTTCCGATTTCCCGGAGGACCAGTCCATGCTTGTAAGGGGGCCTTAATTGGGCCCTCGCGTTGTGCCGCAAAAACTGAATGTGTCTTTATACACTGGGCTTCAGTTGGTTTCTCGAGTACTGCGAGTGAATGAATTTCATCCGTTCATCCGGTGAAATTTCATAGGTCTTCTTTTTTTTACATTACTAAGTTTTCATATTACTGAGTAAAACCATTATTGAACGCAGACTAAACAAAGTTCCGATTTCTTGGATTAGTTTTTGTTGACGATTCAATCGCACCAGTTGATTGACGAGTATCTACTGGATCGACGCCATTAAGGATATGAATGAACGAAGTGGGCTATCCAGATTCTAGTTCATTATAGTTCTATGGATACGTCATCAAGCCCCATAAATCGTCACTTGTCTGCGTCTTTCGTCACGCAACGTCACAATCGCTGAACGTAAAGACGCCGCCTATAGCTGAGCGCTCGTGCACTTTTCCGTCATCCCACTTTTTGCACTACAGGGAGTGTTAGAATGAAAAGGCGTTGTGGCCAAATAACGTTACTCGGGTTGTGACGTCATTCGTGGTCTGTCTGCATCTGTGGTCTGTCTGTCGCAGAGCCGGCGACAGGATTCCCCGGGCCTGCTACAAACTGGGTGTAGCGGCTCTCATTTTTGGGGGGCTTGGGGATCTGGGGGAGTGCCATGAGCTCCCCCAACAGAGTCTGGGCCAGAGCCCCGGATGCCATTACCCATGCTCCTTATTTATGTACGTGTTTGAGGGTTTTGCAGAGATTTACAAAATATAAAACTAACTGTTAAATAATATAAAATTTCACACAAATATAACGTCAGTGATGTCGAAAATTTCAACAAAACCGAAATTGAAATTCTCAGGGATCCTAACTTTTCCGGTGATACGGAGTGCAACTGGTGATGGTTGTTCCCTAGGGCCCCATCAACTAATGACGAGATTTAGCGACAACGGCAGCTGCCACTTGATACACTCGCGTATCCACTGTTGGCACGTAAAGAAGCATCAATGAAACGTAACAACTTTCTTGAAGAATAAGCGTCATTCAGTTATTTGGAGCATTGACAAATACAATTGAGTTGGCTAACAAATGGTTAATATCACATGACAACAGCTCAAACGTCAGTCATTTAGGGACTAGTCATTACTTATGGCTGCGGGGGGAGGGGTGGAGGAAATGAAAATGAGACCACCAAATTTTTGACCCCCCCACCCCTATTTCGGGGCCCTGGAAAAATATTGACCCCCTCTCACTCAAGTTTCAAAATATGGAAACCTCCCCCCCCCCCCCCAAAAAAAAATGCTTTTTTCGCATACCTAACGAGACTGTCTGCAGATGATTCTTGTAGCCAAGATTAGTGCTATAGCCAAATTACGTAAGTACCTCTGCACACCGACAGTTACCATTCATTAGTTGTAAGGGAAAGTGTCTCATTTTTAACGAAAAGACATATTGGGTTAAAAATGTTCTATAAAATGTTCCTTACATCCATCTCTTGTCGACATTCATACAATAAGTATGATGAAAATACTGTTTGCTTGTATAACCGCATCCGTAACGTAGTCAGCACCTGAAAGACAGAAGCAGCCAAGAAACCAGATGCCAATTTTTTCTACAAAGTCCTTTATAAAAACTATACTTGCAGTAATGGTAGTAATAGCTTCAAAACCTTGTAAAAACTCACATCATGGGGGGGGGGGGCGTCTGGGGGGCGTACCACCCAGAAGCTGAGGCGTTTTTTAGAAATTTTGACTGCTGAAAGTGCCATTTTTGAGATCCCAAAAATGACTTATTCTTCCAATTGGTCAGTACGTTTTCGGG